>RCNN01000220.1:0-40444 GCA_003667245.1 Heterostelium multicystogenum | reverse complement strand
TTGTATCTATAGCAAGCATAGAGATAGTGGTAAAGTGATAGAATCAATGGACATATAGTAGATTATTAATTTGGTATAAAAGAATGTCAGTGGACAATTAAAGACATATTTAATAAAGCAAAAAAATGCTTCAAACGTATTTGTAGGGGTGTGTTGGCAATTTGATATGAATGATGGAGATTTAGATTGCTTTAAGGAAGATTTATCGGAATATGTATTAAAATATAAGCGTGATTCGGATGGATTATAGAGATGCAAAGGGACCTTGCTTAGCAAGGAAACTTATGCCAGTCCCTTTACCGAGGTGAAAAATATTATCTACAGATTGATAGCCATATGAGATTCATCCAAAACTGGGATGAAATATTGATATCTCAACTCAAGCAATGCCCGTCAAACAAACCTATTCTTACTGCCTATCCAATGGGATATACCTTACCTAACAATCTGCCTGTGTACACCTATCCAACTTTATTGGTTGCTCGCAATTTTGGTGCACAAGATAACATGTTACGTCTAGGATCTCGATTGGCATCAGTACCTAGATTAAAAGAACCTGTAGAGTCTTTATTCTGGGTAGCAGGATTTAGCTTTTCATATGGTACTATGATAAGCGAAGTACCCTATGACCCTCATCTACACCACTTATTTTTTGGTGAAGAGATGCTAATGTCGGCAAGGCTGTGGACATCTGGCTATGACTTCTATTCACCTACACACACAATTCTATTTCATCTATGGAAACGAACACACAGACCAACATTTAATTCTGAATTATCAATTGATGAACAAAGACAAAAGAGTCATCAACGTCTTAAGAAGATTATGTCAATTCCCAGCAACTACCAAGATGATATCGAAGTTTCAGTACTGTTTAGGGAGAGTGCGATCAATCGAGCAGTATCAGTCTTATTGTGGTGTAGATTTTACTAAACTAACTATATCTGATAAAGCACTTAAAGGTGGTCATAGTGATTCATTCTTTCTAAATGAAATCATTGAGATGGCCATAAAATCACAACAAGGTCTCCTTTAATTATTACCCTATCATTGTCAGACAAATAAATAAAAATAAATAAAAAAATCATTTTTTTTAAAATTCATCTAATTGCATTATTAAACTTTCCAAAATACTCAACAGTACAGTATAGTAATGACTGATATAATAGATACATCCGACACGGCAGTCGATACCGACAACCAAGATGAATATCAAGAAAAGTATGTTTCTTTATTATTTCCAGAGCAACCAATTACTTATAGTTGATTCAATCAATCAAAAGACCAATACAGAATGTTCTTGGTGACACTGAGCAAGAGACTTATAACGACAATAACATTGATATCAACCAAGGAGATGTTGATGAACAACAAGATCAAGAAGCAGATGCCAACGAATATGAAAACGATGAAGATGATGCAGAAGATGATGATGATGAGGAAGACGATGAGGATGATGATGATGTTAACTTGGTATTAGACACAGAGAGTGTTGAGTCTGGCAAAGCCAGATCTGTTATTTAAACCAGTGTTTGTAAACCCTATATCCAAGCTACCTGGTAGTACAACAAAACCTACCTATCCATCTGCCAGACCTCAAAAGAGCATATATGATGTGCGACTGGATTCATTCGACGACAAACCATGGAACAAACCTGGAGCTGATATGTCAGACTACTTCAACTATAACTTTACTGAAGAAACTTGGAAAGCATATTGTGATCGACAGAATCAGCTCAGAGCTGAGCAACTTAATTTAGGAAAGATTAAATCCTTCGAATCAAAGAATCAAGATAACAAGAATGATATTTTACCACCAGAGCTTTTAATGATGACTGATGGTTCAATTTCCATTGGAAATACAAATCCAAATAGCAACCATAATAATAATAGCTCCAATCCCACCAATAGAGATAATGTTGGTAAAAGACTTGCACCAAAAAGAGAAAAATCCAAATTGGCCACATGACAACATGTCACATATTCCACCACACATGATGAGACAACAAGGCGGCTATATGCCCCCATATGCTAATGCTCCCGAATATCCTTCTAGAGGTGGATTTAGAGGTCCCAACTATAATGAAAACACAAATCAACCAGAAGATCGACGACGAGACAGAGAAAGAGACAGGGAAAGAGACCCACGAGATGCTACTGGAAGAGATAGAGAAAGAGATAGAGACAGAGATAGAGACAGAGATAGAGACAGAGAAAGAGATAGAGAGAGAGATAGAAAACGAATCTTCTAGAGACAACAGAGATAGGGAAAGAGATCAAGTAAGAGAACGTGATAGAGATGACTACAATCGAGCAGAAGACAGAAAGAAAGATGATAGACGTAGAAGCGTTGAGAGAAGATCTTCGAGAGATACCTATCGTGACACCAGCAACGACTATAAAAGAAAACTTGACGACCAAGAAGATGAAAGATCAAAACGAAGGAGATAAATAAATTCACAATTATGAACTATTCATTATATTATTAATTATATTTATTCGATTATTGGTGTGGTTGTTGGATAAAGATATCAACCAATTCTTAAAACAGTAGCTAAAGGAGTAAAAGCAGTAGTTCTCATGTAATTCTTTCTTCTCTTTCTTTTGAAAATGGTTACTTTGGGGGCTTTGGATTGTTCCTCGATGAATGCATGTACTTTGGCACCTTCGACAAGTGGGGTACCAATCATTGTATTCTCTTTTGTTCCAACCATGAGTACTTTGTCCAAGATGATGTGTTCACCAACATCGACATGAATACGATCAGACATGATAACATCCCCTTTGATGACTTTATATTGTTTACCTCCCAAGTGTACCACTGCGAATGAATTGTCTATAATATTGTCTTTGGTAGTCGTATTTACATTATTGTTGTTGAGTTGTTGATTGTTGGTGCTGCTGTATGCATTTGAAAATATAGTCTTTGGTGTGTTTAATAAGAGCAATGAATTCAATGAACGATGTGATCGATTGACCAATCCTAAAATGTTACTATACATTTGTTGTTATTGTTGGTGGTGTAATCTATGATTGTTATAATATTCAATGACCAAAAACACACACAACAAGAACTATGAAACTATGAATATGATTTGTCGTTTTTTATTTTAAATTCTTTAAAATTTTTAAAAATTAAATAAAAACCAAAAAAAAACAAAAAAAAAAAAAACTACAAAGTATAGTATTAATATTGATGATCGATGATCATGTTGTACAATTCACAAATTATCTGTACCATACTTATGGTTGTATATTGGTCCAATATAATTGATTGTCAGAACATCACAATGAGCATATCCATCTAGAACCTTTTTCACATGAAGTTCATATAAAATTTTTTACAAATTTTTTTTTTGTGGAAGATTTTTTAATTAATTTGGTTGATAGGGTGTGATAGTTGTTTAAGTTCAATTTGTAGTTATTCCAAATATCAATATTGATCAATAGTAAATCACCACCAATGATGTTTTTTGAATATTTGTTTATTTGTTGGATTTTTAGTTATCCTTAAATGTGGATACCAATTGATCAACTTTATTTACTCGGTTACCTTCAGACCAGCAGTCAATCTCAAAAAGTATGGTTCATGGGCAGGTATGTATATCTATATATATATGTTACACTTGGCAATCATTTACTGACATTATTGTAGTTATTACTGGTGCAACTGATGGTATTGGTAAGGCATATACACACGAGTTGGCCAGAAGAGGTATGAATGTTTGTCTCATCAGCAGAAGTGAAGAGAAGCTCCGTCAGGAAACTGAGGCCATTCAACAAAAGTACAAAGTACAAACTAAATATATTCCATTCGATTTCAACACAACAAGTGATGATAGCTATACCAATAAGCTAATGCCAGAGCTGAACAAGATCGAAGTTGGTATTCTTGTAAACAATGTTGGTATCTCTTATGACCATCCAATGTATTTGGAAGAGTTACCATTAGACAGGATCGATGCATTGATCAATCTCAATGTTCGTGCTGCTACAGTACTTTCGAAAGCAATCTTACCATCTATGGTAGAACGCAAGAGAGGTGCCATTATCAACTTAGCCTCCATTTCTGGTATGGCTTTCTATTCCATTCTTATCGGTATACAGTGGTACAAAAAGCATTCATTGATAGATTCTCAACATCTCTCAATTGTGAATATGCCAACCGTGGTATTTTCGTCCAATGCTTAGCTCCTGGTATTGTTGTCAGCAACATGTCAAAGATTAGAAAGCCATCTCTCTTTATCCCAATGCCAAATGTCTATGCACGTGCTGCAGTAAATTGCATCGGTTATGAAAAATCCACAGCTGGTTTTTGGGCACACCGTATCCAGACATTCCTCATCACTGTTATCCCAACTTTCTTCTCTGAGAAAACTTATGTATGACATGCATTTTAGCCAGAGAAAGAGAGGCTTTTGGCAAAGAAGAAGACTCAATAAATAGATATTGAATTTTAATTAGGTTGATAAATATACAAGTTTTTATTGTTTATTGATAATTCTATATTTTTTGAGTTTCGTTTGAAATCAATTTGATCACATCTTTTACCAACGACAACATTTCTTCTATAATAGTAGTAGTAGTAGTGTAAATTAATGGTTTAGAAAAGAAGGTATGAGACGATTAATGAATTTTACAAATAAATACCAGCATCTCTCTTTGTTTGTTCTATGACTATATTTAATTGATTCGACTCATCATTTAGAACACGCAGTCTCTCATATTGCTCAGCTTCATTTCGGTTGAACCCAGGCAATGAGTCAATGATTGATTCAATCAGTTTGGAAGTCTCAATGACTTGTAGCGCCATGTCTTTGGTCTGAGTATCCCATTTCTTTAAAGTGTCTTGATCATTTAATTGCATTCCATTGTCAAAGGATGATGGAGGAGCATCTCTTTGGAGCACACCAATAAATGTTCCAAAAACAAGGAATAGGTGATCTAGTTTATCTTGAAGTTGTGTAAGCAAGTCCATATAATAATAATAGTTTTTAAATTTTGGGCTCTTATTAAAAAAACAGAATTATTCATTTTATTGATTTTGTTGACTAAATTTAAAATTTAATATTTATTTAAACACAAAAGATCGACATGGACAACAGCTTACCAAGAATAGAGGATTTAGAGTCTATTGACAAAAACTATGGAGCATTACAGAAACTAATTACTGCGCACAAGCACAACATCACTCAGTCAGCGTTAAGTTTAGAGTCTGAAGAAGATAACTATCCTTTTGTATTCTATCTAAATTACTGAAATACAAGATACTGCCATAACTAATACTTTATCATGATTACTAACTATATCAGGCAGGTCAGCTGGATGAAGACTATTTAAAATGCCTATATGTTGAGCAATTTATTACAAAGCACAAGCAAGATATTGCTACTCTAAAGCAATACATTGACCGAATGAATGTACAGATACGAGTTCAGCAACTAGATGGGTCACAACCCGCACCAATTAGAGATGCCGAAGAGTTTATTAAACATGGAAATATGCTGCGGAATATCGAATCTCAATTGGAGCAACTCAAACAGAATAAAGAGTATAAAGAATACAAACAAAAGATATGGGTAAGTTAATTTCGCCAATTGCATTTCATAGTATTTACTAAATTATAATTTCAGAGTATTAATCACACAGAGCCATTTGATGATGGAGGAAATGAGGATATATTTATTGCATCTCAGACAGTTAATATCATTTGTCCAATAACCAAAAGGCATTTTGAGAATCCTGTCAAGTCAAGACTTGTGGACACACATATTCGAAAGATGCCATCCAAAGCATGTTCAGAAGAACTTCACAGATTTCCTGCCCTGTTGTTGGTTGTTCTCACCAAATTACGCAGTCTAACCTCGAAAGAGACATTGCAATGGAGGAAACTGTTAAAAGAGAGCTCAGAAAGAAAAGTAGAGAGACTCAAAAAGATCCTGATGACATTACTGAACTTTGATTCTCTCTATTTTTTGGTTTTTTTGGTTTTTGTTGGTGACCAATAAATAAATTTAATAATTATAAATTGAACACCTTTTTTAATTAATTTTCTAGTTCAAAAATAAAAAGAAATAAAATAATAATGATAAATAATATAAGTAATAATATATCTGATAGTAATAATAATAATAATAATAATAGCAGTAGTGACAATACTAGTATAAAAACAACAACAACAATAATAATAATAATAATAGTATTAATAGTAATCATGGAATAAACATAGCTGCTGATTCTTTGAAGATGACAATAAATAGAAAGAATAGATTTACAGATATTGTTCACTGGTTATATTGCCTACTTATATACTTTTATTGTATTGTGGTCAATCAATTTGTTTCTCGACAAAAGCAATCTTCATTTTTAATATCAAACGAACATCATCAATGTAATTATCATTAACATTATGTGATCTTCAATATCTAATCGATCATTTATAGTACCAGAGGCCAATAGATACTTAGATAGTGACAAACCCAACGAAAATAGGAATTTGATTATATTTATTAATCCTGTCAGTGGTGATAATAATGCTGGCAAGATATTTCAAAGTGTAAAGCATATGTTTGAAGATAGAGGATATCATTTGCATATTTACAGAGACAAGATACAAAAATGATGCTTATCGAATCGCATCTCAGTTATCGCAAAAAGATTGTGACGGTATTGTTTTTGTGTTGGTGGCGATGGATTGGTTCATGAGGTTATCAATGGCCTATTTAATAGGTCAGACTCTTCAATTGCTAGACATATTCCAATAGGTGTTATACCAGCAGGAACAAATAATCTTCTCTCAACATCTCTTGGCATTACTTCACCTGAACATGCTGTAGATATCATTTTAAGAAATTCGATTCACTATGTAGATGTTTTATCAATTAGCTCCATTAAAAGCCAGCAATATGTGTATCCTCCTAATAATCATGTACACTCCCTCAATGACCAAAAAATTGAGAAGACAAATGAATTTCAAATGAATGAATTTAGTCAAGATGGATTGAGTCGATTCACTTACAGTCAATTTGATAGACCAGGTGACATCTATAATGGATATCAAGAAACAAGAAGAGTTTACAGCTTGGTCAATGTTGGATGGGGTATCATCAGTTATAAAGAGAAGGTTCAAGAAAACATCAAATGGTCAAAAGGATTTAGACCATATATATCCTCTCTCTACTCCACATTTATTTCTCTACCACTCAAGCAGTTTGACTCAACACTGTATTTCCTACCATCAAGGCATTTCAGCTCGATTTATAAACATAATACTTGCAAAAAACAAAATTGCGTTGTTTGCAACAAGAAAGAGCCAGTGGAGCGTGGAAAAGGCCTCTCAATGATCTAACAGATTGGAAATGCGTTAATGGATCAACAGGGGATTATCCTAAAGGAATGACATTTCTAATAGCAGGAAAGTGTTCATTTCTAAGACAGGACTTTAATATATTCCCTTACTCACATTTCTCAGATGGATTTATTGATTTGATAATCTCTAAACAAAATGATAAAAAAAAGCTGTTACCGTGGATTTTCAACACATCTAATAGTACTTCAAATTTAGTTATCAACTATTCAACTTCTGGCAATAATAATACAACTTCACTAATTGATATAGTAAATGATATAGAATATTACAAAACCAAAGAGTTCATATTCAAAATTAATAATTTTGATATTCCATTAGTTATTGATGGTGAATTACTAGATATTAAAGAATCGTTTGGTTTTAATTGCGACACATTTTAAAGTTGAACCACACAATAACCTGTGTGCACTGTTTATGTAAATTACAAATAAAAAAAAAAAAATGAAAATTTATTCAATTTGATTATTTTTTGTGTCTGCTGTTGTGGTTACTGATAATACTACTCAATGTTTCTTTTGAGATTTGGAATTTCTTACAGATTTCTGATTTTTTAACATCGGGAATCTGAACTTTCAAGAGATCGTTATCTTTTAAGTGCTGAATGACATTGGATCTATCTTCTAACTTGGGTTCAGGAAATAGTTTTTCCAATCGTAAGAGATAGGAGTTTTTGTTATAATCTAACAACGATCTCCACCGAGTAGATTCTTTCGGAGTCAGACTATTAATCTTTATAGTGTATTCTGCTTGTTTGGTAGTATACACTGAGGCAGCTTTGAAACAGCTCTTTCAAGATATCAGTATCAATATTGACCAATCCTCTATTGTGCAAAAGGCCACTTTCAAGCAATAAGGATAGCCAGGTATCAACACCTGAATCTATTCTTAATGTTGCTGGGAGCTCTCCTTTATAAAAGTAGTTCTAAATGCTTCTTTAGGAAATTCTTTTTCGTCAACGGCTGGAGTATTCACTTTACTGGGGGGATTACCATGATTTTGAATATCCTGGATTCCAAAACTAGGAATGGAGATCATTGGATTCTCGATTGCTGGAAGATTATTCATTGGGACATCATTGGTTAGAGCATCGGTCATTGAATTTGTTGAGATGAATAAGGATGGTTGGAGTGCATTATCAAACTGGTCTTGATAATTTTGGTGGAAGTCAGGACCGAAAGTTGATATGGTATCATTTGGATAAGTAGGAATTCCTGATTCTACAAAGGTTTCATGCTGGTTGGGTGGGATTGGATACTCTTCAAGAAAAGAAAGTTATCTCCTCGTAGTAATTTGTAAAATTGCTTTCCATTTGTTTAACGAACAATCACATGTTTAATTGTATTTATACAAAAATTTTGGTGTCAAACTCACTCCATAGTGTGCAAACTCATTGCAAACTCAAAAAAATAAAATTAATTAATAATATCTGGTTTTTGAACTCTAAAATGATTTTTTTTGTTTCTGTTTGAAAATTATCAACAACAATTTTTGGTTCTTTTTGACAAACATCATTTAACCAATGTATATCTAATAACTGCATTATGGATTCTTCAACACAAAAAGTTAATAGATCAACTTTCCACGACATATATGAAACAGCACATGGTGATCTAGTAAGATAAGCTTGAAGATAATCCATTGTTGATTAAATATTAATTTCAAACTTAGTATATAGTATCATCACTCTCGTATAGAAAAGATACACAAATCACTCGAATAGATGGTAGATCAGGCTTGATGCACTATGAAGGATTGGCGGGTCTTGACTTATTTCCAAATCATAGACAAGCAAATGCATATCTTCAGAAGAAATATATACTAAAATCAAAACAAAGGGTCAGTGCCTTAATAGGTTACATTTATAGCAGAAAAATACTCTTATCTTTTAGTGGCTACAAAAGTAAGATGTGAAGGAGAACTGTTGGGTGTGCATCCTATATATGTTGTTGTTGAGACTCAGTGGATTAAGATAGAGTTGTCATATCTTACATCTACTAAATTGCCAACAACACCCACATATACCTCAAATCAACGCAAATCATTTGGGAATCTCTGCATTAATAGACGGACCTCAGCCAAATCAAAATAGTAATGGGAGTAGTGGCTCATCTGGATCATTGAATGGTGACCTAAATTACAATTCTAATAGTCATACACACACCAGCCAAACGATCAAAGAAACTAATGATAGTGTCCAAAATATTATGTCTCAGCTTGAGCTCTACCCGTTGGATGGTACACACTTTTACTGTGAAACATATGACCTCACACACTACTTCCCTTCTCCCAAAATATCTGATCAATTCAGCCCTGAATTTACATGGAATGAATGGATACGAAGACCTTTCATTACATTCTCTTTGCCATTTCTTTGTGTTGTACTACTGCAGGGATATACATCTATAAAGCCAATAAATAACAATGGTATGATATATTATATATATATGAAAATCAAATCTGTATTAACCCAAATGAAACTTATAGCATCAATATGCTACATTATGAAGAGATCAAAAATTAATCCTGAAACTTATTTAAATGGTCATGGTATAAATGACAAGGGTGGCGCCGCTAATGAATATGAATGTGAGATTATTATGTGGAGAGTTTCACAGAATACAATAAGTTGGACATCAAATCTTTGGAGACGTGGTGCTATTCCTCTCTGGTGGAGAGCAAGACCAAAG
The DNA here is from genome assembly GCA_003667245.1 of Heterostelium multicystogenum. NCBI lineage: Eukaryota > Evosea > Eumycetozoa > Acytosteliales > Acytosteliaceae > Heterostelium > Heterostelium multicystogenum. The sequence goes on along the minus strand of RCNN01000220.1, from coordinate 30,388 downwards.
AATCAAGGAAATGACTTGCTGGTAAAAGATAACGAATTTGAAAACTCTGATCATTACTTTAACAGCATACTTAAGAGATACACCTCAATATATGGTCCAACTAAATCATTGCCAACTATAAATCTTGTAAATCTACTGAAACTAGATGATCCCCAAGAAGGTCCCTTAACTCAACTATATCATAAACTGTGCAACAAAGTGATGTCAAGCATTAATTTAAACTTAAACCTTCAAAACTTTGACTGGTATCAACAGCTAAAGAATAATAATCAATCACTTTCAAAAACAGTTCATTCATTGTGGTCTATAATTAAGGAACCAATCGAAAATTCTGGATTCTCCAAGGGTACCGCTAAAATATTATATGAAGACTCATCTGAATATAATCAACATCCAAGTGCTGAAATTACAAACCAAACTATTCCAGAGAAAAGATTGATCTTTGAACAGTGTACTCATCAGAAAGAGATCATTAAATTCAATTGCCTGGAATCACTTGAACGAGTCAATATTGCAACATATTTTGTCAGCTTTCAAATTGTATCACTAATGGCCAAATCATTGGGAATTGTTTTCAGTGATACTTACTCATATAGTATAGTTTCACATTAGACACCATGAATAGCACTCTCAAACGACTTGGTATATTTTAACACTGACTGAGTTTTTCGTAACCAGTAGTGATGTATGTAACATATTGTATCTAAATTCTCTTTCTCAACCAACTCCAATCATGAGAGAGTATATTAATAGTATCTCTGCTACGTCAGTTAATCATTTAATAGTAAGATATTCTCACACCATACATTTCAAATCTATTACTCACCAACTAAAAGTCTTTACAGAGAAAGTATCAAAGCACGAATACAGAAGATAATAGAAATCGACAATACCTTATATTTTTAGGGATATTAGGTTCAAAACACTTTCCATTTAACTCACCAAATCAATACTTTGAAAAGCCATGTAGTCTTTTGTCTGCAGCACCAGTCACAACAGTATTTCCCTTCCCGCATTGACAGAAAAGAGTCATATTAATCCTTCTATCCTCATCAGAGAAATTGATGATTTTGTTGGATTCTACCACATAGTATACAAAAGCTGATGTAATTATATATCTTAGTCACCCATCTATAGTAACTGAGCTTTGTCTCACTGTTGCACATGGTACCAACAGTGATAATTCCCACAAACAATGGATGTTTATCTTGGGGACTATCTTGATTCTATGTTTATTGTACTCCAAGAAGTATCAATTCCTAGATGTACAACTGGTACTAAATTGTCTTATGATGTCTCCTTATGTCCTTGGGATCAGTATAATAGCGCTTCACCAATAGAAGATCCCATTCTAGTTTCCTCAAATAGATTTATGAATCGTTTTGTTAAACTAGAATTCAGAGGAAATACTGTACCTTTGACCATTGGAAAGGTATGATTATCATAAAATTATTCTTAAATTGTACTAATTTTTTTATAAGATTGAAGTGTTTGGATATCAAACTAATATGTCAAAACACATTAGTTTATCAACTGAGAAGATCCCATTAATCAGATCATGCTCACTATCAAAAGCTAATTTAGAATCTAATTTTGTATTAGACACTGCCAATATATCAGCAATTGATCAGGATAAGTTAGAAAGAACAGATTATACACCATTAGATCTAAATAGTGAATCAAAATACTCAGAGAAATTAATGGACACCGTTGTTGAGCATGAGATTTCCAACATTTTGTCTGTATTGCAGAATCACACTGGATTCCCTGAAAATACCATCTCAAATAACCAAAGTCAAAGTGGTTTACCTACAATCCAAGATAATTTGGTTGAGACAAAGAGTACTGATAGTAGTCCAAAAGAGATATTACTCATAAGAGATTACAGTGGTGGACAAACCTTTATGGAAGATGAGTCTATCAGTGGTACTTTGACAGAAACAATACAACTTAATACCAAAAAAAAAGGTAAGCTGGGAGGAAAACAAGCAGCAAGTTTTATTTATTAACAGATAATTATAGTTATTCCAGAACAGCAATATGAACAAGCAGTGCTAGATATATTTAATGGTTCTCTAAATCAACCAAATTTTAAGTTAATAGATGCACTTGAATTGGAGATGAAGAGAATTTCACTGAACATCTCACCATTCAAAAGAGATCAGATCATACAGTCCCTTGGTATTCCATTCAATATTTTAAACCCCTCTAGATTTATCTTTGAAAGAGAAGAAAAGATAGAATCAAATATTAGAAAGTATACAAAGAGTAAACAACAATCCAATTGGACTTGCCAGAGACCTCAATGTGGAAAGGAGCTTGGATATTTTGATAAGTTCAGGTATAAGCAATGCTCCTATTGTTACAAGAGATTCTGCCCATCCTGTATGTCTTCAACTCTCATTAGAATCCTAGAGTATAAAACCTCTAAACTGTTCTCAGTTTGTAATACCTGCTCTACTTTGATAATGAAACAAGAGTTTCTTTTCAAAAAGATTGAGGATTCAAACTTTAAGTACTATTATGAGTCATCAAAGATTATTCTTGATTTCTATCATCGTGTACTCCTCCATTTCCAATCAAATACTGCCACCCAAACTTATGAATCAATGAACAAATCCTTGATACCTCTATCAGAATATCCAAAGAGCTCAATACTCTATAGTGTTGTAAGTAAATAACAACTGCAACTGTTGATCATTTCTCTTATTTTTATAAATTAATAGGTTAAAGATAATAATTCACCACCAATAGAAATTATTCTTTTGCCACCTGATGTTCTACCATTGAGCGTCTATTGGTCAGCACCTACTTCGATAAATTCTGTTGAAATCTTCATTGCACTTTCATATGACTCATTAGTCTATTCAATAACCCTTCTCGTTGATTCACTAGGTTACTACAATTATAATGTGCCATCAGTTGAAATCAAAATTGGAAAGACACTCTCAACATCACAGCTAGAATCAGTTGGACCTTGGATATTCCAACCAAATGGATGGAGTTCCAATCCAAATCAAGGTAAATTCTTATTTTTTTCCTTTGAAGCGTCTTTATACTTACTTAAATATCAAGTTATACAACCACAATCATGCATATCGTATATCTTACCTCAACCATTGCAGGCCAGAATGATTTCATTGAAGTTCACATTACCAAACCTTCCAACTTTTCTTGCTTATGACAATGATGAGCCAGTAAAACCATTCCTCCATATTGGTAGAATTGCAATTCACGGCTTCTATAACGATTCCCTTTCGGAGATTCCTACCTTTATCACATCATCTATACCGCTTGAATCTTCAGACAAGGAACTCTATGAGAATACATTGTATTCTAACTCATTGATTACTCCAAAGAGAAATCCCATAAAAACTATATCGAACCAAGTCAAGTCTGCCAAAACAATTCACATTAATATCGATGCAGCTGCCACAGTCAAAGGATTCAGTGCTATTATCACACATGATGATTCTGAAGGAGTCAGATCACAAGCAAAGGGTGTAATCATCAGTTGTGTTATAACAAATCAAAAAAATGAATATGTTGATCACCAATATGTAGGTATCTAATCACTATAGAGTAGCAAATTTCGAAGCTAACTTTTCTTTAGCTTTCCCAGGCACTTATTCCAAAAAGTAGAGTCAATAGTACACTGTACTTTGATTTTCAGAACCATCTTCCACCACATGTCAGTATTATTATCTTTGAGTTTATATCAAACTATGGCGGTAGCGCACTATCACTACCCAGAATTAATTTATATTAAAGCATGTATTCAACTATTTATGGCTTAACCAGATCAACCAAACAAAAATATTCTGGGAAGATTTTTCTTTTTTTTTTTTTTTGGTTTTTTTTTTAAATTGACAAATGTTTAAACTTCAATTTAAAATGTGAAGTTAATTTATTGAGATAAATTTAAAGATGATTCAAATAAAATATTTCTTGTTAATTATTTGTATTTTAACTGTAGTCAACTGTACTCCTTTAAAGTTGAAAAGTTTAGAAGCTGGATTTTCGCACTCGACTGTTCCAAGTGGTTGGGTTTTAAGTTCAAAGCAAGTCGATCTGTCAACTCAAATCACCTTGACTTTTGCACTGCGTCTCAATAATGTGGAAGCTCTTGAGGTTAGTTAACACTAAAATATAGGATAATTTGTTGAATGACTTTAAATTCTGACATCTCTTTAAAGAGCAAATTAAATAATGAAATCTCGAATCCTAAACATGTCAATTACAGAAAACGGTTAACTAGAGAGCAATTGAATGCAATTTGTCCAACCAGATCAAGAGAGAGTCAATGAATTTAAAAATTGGTTGGTACAAGAGATGGATGCTATCATTGTTAAACAGTTGCCAGATTTCATTGTTGTGCAGGTTAGCGTTGAGAATGCAAACAAACATTTAAATACCAACTTCCAAGAATTCGAAAACATAGTGACCAAGAAACGTGTTATTCGTACTCTTGGACCGTATAGCTTCAATGAGCGTCATTCTGATCTTGTACATTTCATTGGTGGTACCGTTCGATTCCCAAATCTTCAAAAATCCAATACATTAAAGCCAGACCACAGCTTCCTCTCATCAATAAAAGACTCTGGTGACACATCCAATTCTCCAAGCATTGTACGTATCTATGCTGGTGATACTTCTTTTTCATTTATCAGCCTTCCCAAGTGCTCAGATGGAAATACCACAACTGATCCTAGTTTAAATTGCAATGGTAACTCAATTGTAGGATTTCAGATTTCTTCTAGTACCCAAGACTATAATACCCAACTTCTTTTAAATCAACTTTCTTGCCAGCCATGTGATGAGTTTACCAACAATCTTGCACAAGCTGTGTGCTTAAGATCATGCCAAACTCTACAAATCCCCAACAACACTGTGTTTTGCTTATCTGGTGAACTAAGTGGAAATTTAGAAAACTATATCCCATTAAATTTAAGCTTAGTCACTATCTATAGTAGCAATACTACTTCTGCTCCTTATACAACTACAACTTATCTTGGTCAGTTCCTCACTCCTCAAGTTATCCAAGAGAGATATCAAATGCCATTTTTGACAGGATCTTTCTCAAATAACACAGCAATTTCGTCAGACTGGTCAGTAAACTCTCAATCTGTTGCAGAATTTCTAGATGAATATTACTCTGATGCCGACCTGGTACAATTCTTCAAGATGGTTGGTATTGACCCAAGACTCTCTCAACGAGTAACGGTTGTTGGACCAAATGACCAATCTAACCCAGGAGGAGAGGCCTCTCTAGATATTCAATACCTTATGGGCTTAGCTGCCGGCTATAATACTACATTTTGGTCGGTAGGAAATCTTACAAATGGCCAAGAGCCTTTCTTAGTAAGTAACTTTGATTGGTAATAATGAGGCACTTACTAAAACCAATATCTAAAGGATTGGATCGTAGATGTAATAAATAGCCCAGAGATCATTTATGTACATAGTATTTCATATGGAGATGATGAAGACTCACTTTCTGTTGACTATATGCAAAGAATCAACCAAGAATTTATTAAAGCTGGTGCACTCGGAATGACACTTGTTTTTTCAAGTGGAGATATGGGTGCTAACGGTAATACAAATACACCACTCGACCATTTTGTTCCATCTTTCCCTGCATCATCCCCCTATGTCTTGGCAGTTGGTGCTACTCAGTTCTCCACTCAAACCTCTCCAGCTTGTACCAGTAAACCAGTTGGCATAATTTCAGTTAAATGCAACTCAGTTGGAGAAATAGCATCCAGTATTGCAACGGGGGCACGTATCACCTCTGGTGGTGGATTCTCAAATATTTTTGGAAGACCAGCCTATCAAAATAACGTAACTTCCGATTATATCAATACATATTTGACTAATATTCCTCACTCCTATTACAATCAAAGTGGACGTGCATATCCAGATATCTCAGCCTTGGGACACAATTACCTTGTCATTTTGGGAGGAGATATTGTACCAGTTGACGGAACCTCTGCCTCAGCTCCCACCATTGCATCCATAATCTCAATCATCAACGATAAGCTTTTAAGAAGAGGTCAGGACCCACTTGGATTTATTAATCCATCACTTTACGCCATAGGTACACAAAACCCTGAAGCATTTTATGATATTGTGATGGGAGATAACTCTTGTCCTGAAGCTTTCCCCTGCAATCAATATGGATATCCTGCTACACCAGGCTATGACACTGTTACTGGATTTGGTTCCCCAATATTCCCAGTTCTCGAAAAGCTTCTTGCACCTGTATCACCCCTTATTCCAAGACCTTCACATGATGGCTTTACCAATAGTTGGAAAGCTGGTATCATTGTGCCCCCAATTGTATTGTTTGTCATTACTTTTCTATCAATCACTTACATTATTTACACACTTAAATCACCCAAAGTTAGATATGAGGCAATCTAATAAAATTATTAATTTTATTGAACTACATAAATTGTGTATATTTTGGATTGGTAGTATCATATTTGTAATCTGGAATATCAATATCGAAATGGAATCCGTTTACTGCGTCAATGAAAAGATTACTAACTCTAAAAAACTTTCCTTCTTTAATAATGTCAATATTTCCTGTGGCAATCAAAGATTGAGATGATTTCTCGAGGATTGGTATTGAAAATGACAAAGAATCCTCTTTGCTCATTAAGTGAATCTGTTGAAAAAAATTAGAAGAGTACATTGATGGCTTTTAATATTCACTTACCAATTGTTCAGCAATAAAAACAGAATGTGGAGGAGCTAAGCTGTTGAATTCTGCACTTCCTGTTTCCAAGAGATTTCGATGGTCTTGATAAATATCACCTAAAATAGCTTGATGATTGGCTGGGGACTGCATAAAACTGAAACCTTCAGTCCAGAATGGAGATTTATATACGACAACACCTGTCATCAATAAAACACCTGTAGCAAAAACAGAGTAAATCGTTTTAGTTTGGAATAGATTCTGATTGATATCTTCTTGCTGCTCTGTTTGTTGTTCTTTTTCTGAAGCACTCTGGTCATCACTTGTTGATTTTGGTTGATCAAGTTGTATATTTTGAGAATTAATCTCCTTGGCTGCTTGTGCTGCGGCAACTCTTTTTGCAACCTCTTTTCTTATTCTTTCTTGCTTAGCTAACACCTCTTCATCGAGCTCCTCCTGTTCCATTTCAATCAAAACTTCGTCCTCTGTTTCTTTTTGTTTTGATTTCTTTTCATTGTGATTGCTATTACTAGAAAAATATCTGATACTGTTGAAACTTAAAGTTGGCGTATTGTTCAATGTGTATCTCTTGGGAGCAAAGGGTAACAATAAACCTCTCTGGTGGAATTGTTTAATTCCACATGATAAACTTCTTCTAAGCATTGGTAAAAAATTGAAATAAATCTGTTGACGATAAAATTTGTAGTTAAATAAGAAAAATTTACAAAAAAATTTAAAAAATTTGTTTTTTAGCTGATTGAAGTATTTTCACTTCAGATCTAATTTTGACCTGTTAAAAGTAATTGTTCGAAACTTCAATTTTATGAGATGTCTAACTTAAAGAGGAGTCGGTTAGACTATGAATCAACAGAGAAAATAAATGTTGTAAACAACACAAATACACAACAACTGAAAAGTAAAAAGAATGATGACATTGCAATATCAGGTATTTATTCCATTATTATTAGTATTATTCCTTCTTTCAAATCTAACGAATAGCAGAAAAAACACTTCAAACTTTGATGAAGGGTGCACATAATTTAAATAAAAATACAAACAAAGATGTAGATATGCCACAGGCATTCAGCGAACATTTTAAAGCCAAAGGAATATATAATTCAGAGTGTGAAGTCTGCTCAGCCTCTCCAACTCAAGTATGCAAATGTCCCTCATGTACCCATAAACTCTGTCCAGAATGTGCTAAGCAATGTAGAGATTGCATGGATATCTTTTGTATAAAATGTTGTATCACCAAGTAAGTATTATTCATTCAGATAACAATAATTGTTCACAACTAATATCACCAGTGACTCTCATCACCATCACAACAATCAATGTTGTTCTCTTGCTGCTTGTTGCAATATTCATAGTTATGATGAGAGGTACGATATTGACTTTTGCATTGATTGTTATTTATCAAATCATAAAAAATAATATTTAATAAATCTCCATTAAAATATCTTTGTATCATACAAAAAGAAAACAAAAAAAAAAACAAAATCAAAAGAAACTTACAGAACCCTTGTAAAATCATTTGCAAAGTAATTATTATTATGTCACGATGAAGTCAGTGTATATTATATTTATAGCATTATTTATAACGAGTATTGTTGGTGAACCATTGTTCCACAGATTTAGATCACCATATCCTTACTACAGTAAGAGAAATCTTGGTATTAAATCCAACCCCGATGACCCACCTCCTCCTCCATATGAGGAGTACTACTATATGCAAACATTGGACCACTTTAACTTTTTTAACAAAGGAACATTCCCTCAACGTTACCTTGTTTCAGACACCTATTGGACTCCCCCAACTGGTTCAATATGCGAAGCACCCATATTATTCTATACAGGAAATGAAGGTGATATTGTGTGGTTCTATGAAAACTCACAATTTGTTACCAATGTTTTGGCCAAGGAGATGGGTGCATTGCTGATCTTCGCAGAGCATAGATTCTATGGTGAGACACTTCCTTTGGAAATGATTCATCTCTACCAGAAATTATTGGTTTCCTCACCAGCGAGCAAGCGCTTGCAGATTATGCTCAACTAATACCTGCCGTTTTGAACAACTTAGGTGCCTCTCATTGTCCAGTTTTGGCAGTTGGTGGATCATATGGAGGTATGCTAGCATCTTGGTTTAGAATGAAGTACCCCAATATTATTGACGGTGCATTGGCAGCCTCCGCCCCAATTCTCTACTTTTGGGAACTGATGCTAACCCCGAGGATTCAATGAGATTGCAAACAATCGATTTCGCTGATACTAGTTCTGAGGTACATGTGCTACTCGTATTCATAGTGCATTTAACGAAATAGCTGAAATGTCAAACACTCCTAGTGGACTAAGCACACTCTCCAAAACGTTTTCGTTTGTGTGAAGAGTTGACAAATTGTATGTAAATATCCATTATATATTAATATACAACCTATTAAAATTGGACCAATTATTTCAATAATATTTCTAGTAGAGGATTTAGTTAATTGGTTAGAAGCAGCCATCACCTATATGGCTATGGCAGACTACCCTTATCCAGCAAACTTTTTAGAGCCAATGCCAGGTAACCCAATTAATGTGTCATGCGAGTTGCTCTCAAAAGAAACTGATAAATTCAGGACTAGTTCAAATTATGAATGTATATTTCAACTCATCAGGTCAAGCAGGCCAATGTAACAATGTATCTGTGTACACCACAGGTGCACTTGGATCCGATTGCTGGGACTACCAAGCCTGTACAGAGCATGGTCATTGCCTATCTCCTCGAATGGAGTTCAAGATTTCTTCCAGCTGCCTCCATGGTCTCTCTCACAATTGACACAATATTGCCAAAAGACTTGGCAAGTAACACCTAATCCTAACTGGATTACTACTTATTACCAAGGACAGGATTTAAGTCAAACTAGTAACATTATTTTCAGTAATGGTGTTCTTGATCCATGGCGTGCTGGTGGTGTTCTTTCAAATGATGATAATAATGATATTGTTGTTATCATTATCGACGGTGGTGCACATCATCTTGACCTACGTATGCCAAACTCGGCAGACCCTACTGCCGTTACCAATGCACGAATTCTTGAGACCAAATATCTACTTCAGTTTGCCCAGGAGGCTTCTGTTAGAAAAACAACTAAAATAAATTTTGTATTTTTTTGGGTTTTGTTTTTTTTTAAAAACCAAAATATTTTAATTTAAAAAATGGATCGAGTGCGATCAGAAACTCTATCACTCTTCCAAGCACAAACATTTTTTTAAAAGAAAGTGTGCAACTCCAAGCCAATATTGTCGTTCAATTAAATTTTCGAGATTAGCGTTGCGGTTGATAAAAATTCTCATCGCATATTTAAAAGACTTTCAGCTTCAAACTCATATTTTATTTTTTATCTGTTATCAAATGAAATATATATTTCTTGTATTGGTTCTCTCTATATTTTCTTATGTTCATTCAGAAGTGGCGCATTGGAATGCTACACCGACTATTCCAGCTTTATGAATGGTTCAAACTGGGATACAACCAATGTCCCCACAAACAACTCCGAACTATATATCAATGAATTTATTAGTGTGTTGGATAGAGATACAGCTTCAATATTCTCTCTCACAATCGGTGATTCTGTGAAGACCTCACTCATCATTCAAAATGAAGCTTCTCTTACCATTTCTAATATTACAACTATATACCCACTGTCTAGTTTGCAAATGCCAAATGCAAACCTGCTTCAAATTGACAATCTTCAACAATCTGGAGTTATTACAATTATCAATGGAACACTTAAAAGTAATTGGTGCCCAAGTTTCTAATTCTTCCAGTATTCAATTAGGTATGCTAACTAGTTACATCCACTGAAAAAAAATTGATCAAAAAACTAATAATAAATAATAAAGAAAATGGTACCCAAGTGATAGGTGGCTTCTTTGATTTTTCCAACAACTCTTAAACTAGAGATTGAAAGTTCGAACTCCAAATTATCAGGTGAGTTTGATTTCAATGGAAAATCAAGTTTAACTTTGGACTCTTCTACTGTCAACATCTCAAGCAAGTTCCGAATGGTAGATCAATCCAGTATTTAAAGTTGAAAACTCTATTTTGCAACTAAATGGAGATAGTTTAGTTTCATCAGTCAATTCAGTGGAAATAAAAGAGAGTAGGCTCATAGTTGGAGGTAGTTTGAACATTTCAACTGGTTTTAAGGTGATTGGTTCCTCTATTGATGTAACTGGAAATATGGTAGTTGGTAACACAGTAAACATAGAACTGATTGATAGTATATTAAATATCAGTCCCTTTGCCAATGTTACAGTCAATTATGTCCTAACAGGAAAGAACTTTGACAATCAATATACTTGGAAACTTATATTTTGCAAAACAGGTGTCCAAATTCATTTGTGATAACTGTACAGTAAATGTTGATGGAAAGGGTTTGTTCCGATTCAATTTGTTTGCTTTTGCCAATATAACAAACACACACATCTACAACAATGCCAATGTGTTCACTGCCGCTAAGATGTATATTCCATTTGGAAATACAATCACAAACAAAGGTACTTTAGATTATTGTGCCGATATATATCGATCAAAACAACAATACTGTGGATCCAACTAAAGTCAGTCCAATCATTACCAACACTGGAAAGTGGCTTTGTAATACTCCAATGCACAACTATTTGAATACACCTTTCTTAAACACTGGTGAGATACAAATGACACGTGGAAATGTAACTTTTAATAGTTTGAAGCAGGTTAACGGTAGTATTGCTTTGGTTGGTGGTATTCTTTTTTGCTAACAACACAATTGAACTCGAATCCGGTTCACTCTATGGAAAAGGTTTGGTTTATGGTGACATATCAAGCAATGGAACCATAGGAAACAATATTTCTCTGAACTCAACAGACAACATTACCATATTAGGGAGCCTCTACCAGAATCAAGGCCAGATTGTGTTAAATGTCAACTCCAATATCAGTCATTCACATCTAAACATTAGTAATTTGTTGAACGCCAGCAATATAGATATCGTTGTGTACATTAGCGACGATATTCCCACTAACACAACAATAACTATCATGAACTACAATGAATTCAAAGGCAATATTGGATCTGTCACAATAAAAGCCTTTAGTCCTGCCACTGGGAAGGAAACTACCTCCAATAGATGCAAATATAAGCACCAACAAAATGAAAAATCATTTGCTGTCTTAGTTGGAGATGACTATGGATGCGACAGTCCTGGTCAAGGTGGAGCCAAGATACCTCCTGGTGCCATCGTTGGTATCGTAGTTGGAATTATTGTTGTTGCAACCTTGATTGGCTTGGTCGTTTACTATAGAACCAAACTAAAGCTGCTACTCAGAAAATCATATTCCTCACAAATCAAACTATCAAAGAAAAACAACCAATTCTTAACAAACTCGAATAAATTTATTAATGCAACCTTAATTTAAATCTTTCCTTTTAAAAATCATAAATTTCATTATTGATAGGAGATATTCATCGTCTATTGTTAATGAGGAGTTGTCTTCTCTTGTGCTTGTAGAATCTTTGGTGAAAATGGTATCTGAAGGGATATTCTCATGAACAAACCCGTATTCAATAGATTTGTCTATTAGATACTGGTCTGTTTGGGATGATCGTGATTGGTAGCATAGGATAAACGATGAATTTACTTTGTGGGATAGAAGTTGATTTTACAGTTTGGAACAGAGGCTCAATGCTTGAACGCCAATACACTACATCTGAACCAATAATAGTATCGAATCCATTTGAGCTATCGGATTGTTTTAAAGTATTGGCAATGTCCATTTGGTTGGACCAATCTAGTTTGATACATCTACAATTAGGGTAGCCGTCACTCTTTGATTGATCAATGTTCATCTGTAGTAGGTCAACAACAATATCATTGTAGTCACTAAGAATACATTGTTTGCCAAGTCTTGCTAAAAATAATCCACATACTCCCCACTCCCGATCCTACCTCTAAGATTGTTTGGTTAGAATCGTATAGATGTGAGTTTTTAACGATATAGTGGGTAAGCATCTTTGCAGCGGGCCATATTACCTGTCCTGTTAAGTCATAGTCCGCTTGTGAAACAAAATTAGAATTAATCGTGTAAAATGAATAAAGATACTTACTGGATGCTGAGTTTAACACATATAAATTAACATACACTCCACAACATTCAACTGATTTCATTGTGTACACTTTATTAATATAAATCATTAAAATAGAGATCGTCATCATTATTCGATTTATTTAACATCTTTGATTGACACTGATTATTTGTGGATTAGTTGAATAAATTTGAACATTTTTATAGTTTTTAAAAAGTTTTCCTTAAAAAATTTTACATTTTATTTAAAAAACATATTATTAAAGTATAAAATCTTTCTTAAAATTATTAAGAATCAATGGGATGTAGATAAATAATTGTGTCATTGACTTGTTAAAATCTTGATATATTTAATAATCAAAAGACCATGTAATTAATATACACCAAAGAATAGTATTTGGGGATAATATCAACAAAACAATTTCTTTGTCAATCATTTCGAATTTTGATTATACGATTGACCAAGAAATTTCTTCTCACTAATATTTATGAAATCTTTGTTGAAATATTTTTAAACATATTGAGTTTGCACATCCAGAAACTATAAAAGCATGATTAATATGAAAACATTTCACTATTATTAAAACTTAGTGATCATATTATTTTTTAAATGTCAACTCAAAAAGGAACATTCTCTTCTGTTGGAAAACATTTTTCTCATTTAGAAACCAGAATTTCGTATTTATTACAATTCAAAAGATTTCTTATTAATGCCAATGACCAAAATCCAATCCCTGATACTAAAAAAAATGACTGTAAGTAATACATATCAACACAAGTTCAATTTTTTTTTTAATTCAAAAATCTATTAAATAGTATTAGGCATATCAAAGGGTTCTCTTCCTTCCTATTTAGTGACTTTCGATGATCATGATGATAGCAATGGTCCTGATGATGATAATAATGGTCCTGATGATGATAACAATGGTCCTGATGATGATAATAATGGTCCGGCCTTTGGATATCTTTACAAGAAGAAGAGAATGTATCAATAAATAAAACAATCTCATTCAGTTTCGATTATTTATTTTTCATTCCACCTAGACAAGATGGAGAAGGTTGCACAGTAGAATTCTTTGCCCACGATTCAGGTGTAGCAGTCTTTACACTGAGAGCATGTACACCACCAGTACCAAGCTGTTCGCCAAGAACACCATTTACCATTCTGTGTTGCTCAATCAGTGATTTTCCTTTAAACTTTTCAGAAACAACAATGACCTTTAGTAGTTATCGAATTAGTGATGAATATTGAGTGAGTTTGTCATAGTTTGTGATACTTTAAAATGTGTTTCTGAGCCTTTTGGTACACTATGCATATAGCTTTCATTCAAGACCTCAAGGTGTGACGGTGAGAAGTTGTCTATTAGCTTGTTTTCAATGATTTGCTCTATTTTACCTTTCTGGCTGTTGTGTTGCTCATTGTCCTATACTTTATGACACCAGAGTTTCCTGATAAACTATTTACACTTCTTATAATACCAACAATACCACTACGTCCTCTACAATAACCCAAACCTGTAAACATAACTTTATAAGTTTGACTCTTGACACTACTACTACTTCCAACAGATAAGAAAACAAATGTATACAAACTACAATCACAAGTGTCAAAGTAATGCTTGCATGCAATGATGTTTGTTTTTGTATTTTTTTCTTTATTTTTTTTTATTTGAAATTTGCAGATTTGATTGTGGTGTTATGAGTGTGTGATTGGTGATAATTTGGGTGTGTGAATGTGTGTGTGATCAAACAAAACGGTAACATCATCAAAGTGGGTGTTTGTTTGCATTTCAATTTCTTTATTTAAATAAATTATTATGATGACTTAAATTTGGAGGAGTAGTCTCTCCATCTCTTCATTGCGGAGTTCCAGAATGACATGACTGGGTGTGTGAGGCTGTCGAGTGGACCATGCTTGTTCTTCTCCTCCTGGTCAAACTCTTGTATTAATGTTTTCTGTTTATCGGTGACTGTTTTCGGTATGTTGACTATAAAATGAACGTATTGGTTTCCGTAGGACATGTCGTTGACAGATCGCACACCCTTGTTCTTGAGAACACGCTTCTCGTTTGGTTGAGTTCCTGGGGAGACCTTGAGGTCGACTTCGCCAGTGAGTGTTGGGATGGTGATAGTGTCACCGAGTATTGCCTGTGTAAGTGAGATTGGCACGTTGAGATGGATGTCGTTACCCTCTCTCTTGAAGAGTTCGTGATCATTAACTGTGACGTGAACATAGAGATTACCACGACGTCCTCCCTTTTCTCCGGGCTCACCCTGTCCAGTGAGTTTTATATTCATTCCATTGTTGATACCTTGAGGGATCTTAATATTCAGTGTTCTGTTGCCCTGCACTGTACCCTTTCCGCTACAGCTTGTACATTGATCTTTAATAATCTTTCCTTGTCCTTTACATGACTTGCAAGTCGATGCGAATGTAAACAATCCATTTGATTTTGTAATCTACATCCATTGGGTATTATAATGTAATTTGCTTTTAGTTAGTTCTCAGCCGAATTGATGGTGATGTATGATACTACTACTTACTCTTCCAGTACCGTTGCAAGTCTTGCAGTTGGTCATTTTAGAACCGGGCTTAGCACCAGTACCGTCGCATGGAGAACATGTAGAAGAACCGTAGAAGGTGACGTCTTTGTTGGTTCCGTTGACGGCTTCCATGAAATCCAAATTCAACTTGATCTGTATGTCGGCACCGTTGACACGACCACCAGGGCCACCACCCATCATTCCCTCGCCAAAGAGATCGGAGAGGTTGAAGTGTTGGAAGATCTCCTCGTAGTTCATATCGTTTGGATTGAAGTCAGAGTTTTCAGCAGCTGCACCCTGATGTCCCTGTGCATCGTACATAGCACGCTTGTTTTCGTTGGAGAGGACATCATAGGCATTGCTAATCTCTGCAAATTTCTGTGTGCATTTGGGTCGTCACGATTACGATCTGGATGAAACTTCTTTGCCAAATCGTAGAAAGCCTTCTTAACGTCGGCCCTTTGATGCATCACGCGACACACCCAGCACCTCATAGAGATCACGCTTCTCCTCGAGCAAGGGTGAACTCGATCTGAAATATCGACACTGCTGCTTGTGCGAGTGGTCGACAGTGTTACCACCAAAAAGCTGAGTTCCAGCAGGCGCAGCAGCGGCACCATTCATATTCAAATGTCTACCAAAGATGCAGCTGCTGCTACCAGAAGCAACAGCGTGTCTTCTCAATGAATTCAAAGTAGTGTATTGCAAATTTCTAATCATTGTTGTTTATCTGCTCTAAGTTCAACAACTATTTTTAAAAACTCTCTCTCTTTTTTGGATAGGAATAGTAATAATAATAATATTGTTCAAAGTCAAGTCAAATCTGCAAGCTAAACTAACTAACTAACTAACTAAATGTGTCTGTCTCTCTCTGTTTGTTTGTTTGTTTGTTTGTTTGTCTCTCTGTATATGTTGTTCCTCTTCTGTATGGGATCGATCTGTTGACAACAACAAGCAAAGCAATATCGTTACAAAGGATACTACAACAAGTGGTTCAGCGTATGAATATGATAGATATGATAGGATATCAGTAACTTACTGAATGCTTTACTATTTTAACGAATCTATTAGTCATAGGTTCGTTGAAAAAAAAAAAAAAAACCAAAACAAAATAAATTTTAAAATCAAAAAACGATTAATGAACATATACAATTCCATTCATTCATTAATTAAACACTGAATTTTTTATCAAAGTCATGCTAAGCTAAGCTATTATAATGATCATTGTTTGAAATTGTTGAAAACCATAGTCAACCTTAATTAAATATACCATATATATTATTCACTTATAATATATCAACATCATAGATATATATATTTAGAGATATATTGAGATTAAAAGGTATTTCATCAAGTTATCAATGAAATTTACATTAGATTTCATAGATTTTATTTGATTTCGTGGACCCATTTGGGAAATTATTAATAATCAATGATATCATAAACATTGAATTTAAACTAATTTAGTTTTAAAAGTATATTGTATTGAGACTTTAATATATATAAATTACATTCTAAACTTTGGTAAATGATATATATATAAGGATAAAGCGTTGTTTTAATTTATGATTTTTCTTGAAACAATTAATCCTTCAAAGGAAATCTATATAGATTAATGAATTATTGCAATAGTCTATAATATTATATATAGGTCATACATATTATCAAGATACAAGATTGTTGGTGATTCTGAGTTTATTTGATTCTTTCTTCTGAAAAAATAAATAACTTGAAAAAACTAAACAATCTTAATTGACTTCAACAGCAGTTGCCTATTATTATTATTATTAATGCATTGCATACTGTAAATAAAAATAAATACCACGAGTGCATTTTATATATAAAATATAATACAATATAATATAGTGTTATTGTTACTTCAGAACTTGAGTTTGTTTATAAATCATAATCATTCCGATAAGTAATATGGATGTACAGCAGCAAAGTGGGGCCCATCCTCACCATGCACACCATGGCAGTCACCACGCGCATTCACGGTCATCATGGACACATGGCGGCCACCATAGTCACCATGGTCACCACAGTCACCATCAGCAGCAGCAGCAACACAGTCGTTGAAGAGACAGATTCGTGGAGGTACAGAAATGACGACATTCTCGAGGTCATGCCGATCGGTGCTGGTGCCGAGGTAGGTCGATCATGTGTACTTCTCAAATACAAAGGAAAAACAATCATGTTTGACTGTGGTGTACATCCTGCATTCTCTGGAATGTCTTCACTCCCTTTCTTTGACGAGATCTCAGATGCATCTAAAATCGATCTCCTATTAGTCAGTCAGTATGTATTCAGACAAATGTTCCTCACTCAGATCATAGCCATCGTCTATTCCACTTGGTAGATGGTTCATCAAATAGACTAACTAACAAACGAACGATCATTCTACTATAGCTTTCATCTAGATCACGCAGCTGCTTTTACCATACTTGGTAGAAACACACCAATTTTGAAGGAAAGATTATACATGACACATCCAACCAAAGCAATCTACAAGATTTTAATGACCGATTACGTAAAGGTCAGCAGCATGACCGAGAGATCCCTTTCAACGATCAAGATCTCAAGAAGAGTCAGAAAAAGATGAGGCAGATCAAATACCATGAGAAGGTTGAGCACAAAGGGTATCAAGTTTTTGCTGTTATAACGCAGGTCATGTATTAGGAAGCTGCAATGTTTATGGTTGAGATTGCAGGAGTAAAAGTATGTAGACCCTACCACATTCGAGGGAGCTCTCGTTTCTAACATTCAATCAAAAGATATTGTATACAGGTGATTTTCTCAAGACAAGAAGATAGACATTTGATGGGTGCCGAAACACCACCGATCAACGTTGATATCCTTATTATTGAAAGTACCTATGGTGTCCAAGTACACGAACCAAGATTGGAAGAGAGAAAAAGCGTTTTAACATCATCGATTCACGAGGTGGTCAAGCGTGGAGGTCGTTTGCTTGATTCCGGTATTCGCGCTCGGTAGAGCACAAGAGCTTTTTGCTCATTCTCGATGAGTATTGGATAGCACATCCCGAGCTACAGAAGATCCCTATCTACTACGCAAGCGCACTGGCGCGTAAGTGCATGACTGTCTATCAGACCTATATCAATATGATGAATGAGCGTATTCGTACACAGTTCGACTTGTCCAACCCATTCAGCTTCAAACACATTCAAAACATCAGTGGTATTGAACGATTCACAGATGACGGGCCATGCGTGTTTCATGGCATCGCCTGGTATGTTGCAGTCGGGTCTGTCCAGACAGCTATTCGAGCGTTGGTGCAGCGACAAGATGAATGGTGTGGTAATTCCAGGTTACAATGTCGAAGGAACACTTTGCCAAACATATTATCGGAGCCTGAAGAAATCACCAGGACTGACGGTGTTAATGTTCCACTCAATCTCTCAGTAACATATGTATCATTTTCAGCGCATTCCGACTTTCTTCAGACATCAGAGTTCATCCAGGAGATTCACCCACCTCATGTAGTGCTAGTACACGGTGACGCCAATGAAATGTCGCGTCTCAAAACCTCACTCATTGCTAAATTTAAGACAATCAATATCATGACACCAAAGAACACCCAGCACGTACAAATGGAGTTCCGTGCCGAAAAAGTTGCAAAAAATGCTCGGTGCCATTGCCTCCAAGCCACCAAGAGATACCAAAAAGATCTCAGGACTCCTTGTCACTAAAGATTTCACACACCACATCATTTCGCCATCTGATTTACACAACTACACCACTCTCAAGATCAACATCATCAAACAGAAACAAACCATCCCATTTGCACAAAAATACCTGCTGCTCTCCAGCACTCTCGAACAACTCTACGATGAAATGGAAGAATCAAAAACAAAAGATGACAAGCCAACTATTAAAGTAAATATCAAAACCATCTATAGCTATTTAATAATTTACTAACGTGAAAACTATTTTGCTTTTTCCAGATATATGGATCTATTTTGATTACATACTATGTTGGAACTCATGTCACAATCGAATGGGATTCAAATCCAGTAACAGATATGGTAGCAGATTCTATTGTAGCCATGATTATGCAAATTGAATCGAATCCATTTAGTTTGCGTGTAAAGTCTTCCAAGGAAGCCAGTAATGGTGATATATCAATGACATCTAGCGATAACAGTTTTGAAACCAGAAAAGCTCGATTCCATTGGTTAAAAAAAGAGAATGAAGACGAACAAGACGAACAAGATCTTACTATTTTGACCAAATCTAGAAAACAGAGTCAGCAGCTTACACTCCGCACTGAAATTAGATCAATGCTTTCCAGACAGTTCTCAGAACTCAAAACCAGACCAAGACGATCCACTTTTGATGCATTTGGCACATCGATGACGATAAATCGGCATCTATCAACCTCGAAACACTCAAAGTTCACTCCAACACACCAGAATTAAAATTACAAATCGAAAAAAGCAATTAGAAGAATCTCCCTTGCAGTTCATCCAATTTCATTTAACATCAATCCATATTTTAAATAACAATCATAGCAGTGGAAGTGACAATCAGGAAGAAAATAACATAAAAGTAGAACCCACAGAAATTAAAACTGAAAGCAAATAAACACAATAATAATATTTATTGTAATTCTTCAAAGAAATGGAACTCCACCTCTTAGAACAACCTCTTTCCCATTATTTCTTTTAACAATGTTCCTTGGTATTAGCAACTCAATAAATCAATATATAATTTCCTACTCAAAAATAAATAAATAAAACTCAAATTAATTTAAATATTGGATAAAATTTATCTGTGGGTACCCATGAAAATTG
This sequence comes from Heterostelium multicystogenum, assembly GCA_003667245.1. Lineage (NCBI taxonomy): Eukaryota > Evosea > Eumycetozoa > Acytosteliales > Acytosteliaceae > Heterostelium > Heterostelium multicystogenum. The sequence goes on along the minus strand of RCNN01000220.1, from coordinate 10,221 downwards.
ATCAACCTCATCCAAAGAGGTATGTTGAATTATTCACTGGCAAACATGAAGTGGACAATGATTGCCTGGAATTATAATTTAATTTAAAAGAATTAAATTCGGGAATTTTAAATTTAGGAATTTTTTTGAAATTATCATAATTTTACCAAAAATTCAATCAAACCATGGTCTTTGCCTTGTTGTTGTTTTTGCCTAATGTGCAAATGAAAAATGCACGTTTTTTTTATAATCAGAAAAAATTAATTAATTCCTCTTTGGTTGCATTTTTTAATGCTGATCAAAAATAGTTTTCTTTTTTGGAAAAGTATTGTGAATCTCAGATGATAGGGTGCCAGCCCAACTAAAAAAGAAACATAATTGTTGACCTGTTGCTTCTACATTCATTTCCAATTTTTTCCAACACCCACAATCTATCCGTTCTTAACATCCATCAAGCAATCAGCTCCACTTACAACTTTTAAGAATACACTTGTTTAAAATATAGATAGATATATATAAAATTTAGGTAAAGTATTGATTGAAACACCTAATTTCCACCTCTATCGTTGGATGACTGTAGAATTATAAAATGAGATTACTTTTATCATCATATACCGAACAAATACTTTGCTTGTTACAATCCTTCATTGTTCTTTTGATTAAAAGCTCAAAAGCATTAATTGTGAATTTCAACAACACAAGTCTTATTATACAACAAAGGATTACTTTAAACATGTTTTACTATTTTAATTAATATAAGATCAATTATTTAAATTCAATTTGTATTTGTTCAGTCTAGTCACTGGCGTGATTAATTATACATCAAATTTAACAACAATGATGATCATCTGCATTCTACTATGCCCTATCACTATTTTTATGGAACCAACTGATGTTGATCACAAAGAGGCTGTTGTTGTAAGTTAGCTATATTATTATCAGAAACCAATATACTATATTGTGTCAACAAAAGAAGTTGCCTGATCAATCTCGATGCTTATTTAAGGGCTTCTGGATGCACCTTTTTTTACTTTTAGATCATCAAAAAAAACCCCCCATTTCCATTTCTGTGAAACATATAACATTAGTTTGTGTTGTTATATATTAAATGGTGTGAGGGGTAATAGTAACCACACATAGCCTTTCTGTTGTGATGATCATTCATTCATTTTTCAAGTATATTTAAATTTAACACTAAAACCAAAAACAAAACACTTTTGCATCTTCTACTTTAATCACATCTGTCATATTACGTTTTCCAACAACAACAACTACACTGTAACTCCTTTCTTTAACCAGAAGTCTCTCCTCCTAGCGCAGTGATCATACACATCCAATTTAAAAAACATCTGTCTTCATTTTAGTTCTTTTTCTTTCTTTTCCTTTCATTTCCTTCCCTTCCCTTCCATTTCATTTCCTTTCTATTCTATTCATTCATCATTACCGTCAAATTAAATTAGAAATTTGTTTTATAACATAAAAAATCATATTAAATTCATTTTTTAAATCAATCAACCAATCAGTCAGTCAATCAGACATTCATTCAATCTTGAGAATTTAAAAAATTAATTATAAATATTAATATCAAATTGCTTAAATAAGTTATAGTTTAGAACATTAATCAAGTTAGATATCTAGGAAGTAGAATTATTATTAAAATATTTCCATTCTTCTTTGTAAACAGATGTAAGTAAAATATAATTTTTACAACTAATTTCTGTTAAATGAGGTAACCCTCTTGTTGTTGTTCTAATTCCTTGTTGTTGTTGTAATTTGGATAAGATGGTTGTAGTTTATTTAATGCAATTCCACTTATCTCTAAAATATATATTACTGTGGATAAAAAGTATTAACAACTTATTTTCAAATATGATCTGAAAGATGTCCCTTTATCAATTGTGATCTTTCAATATTTATTGTGTCTTAAAATCACATTCAAATCAAACACCAAACACTTCAGTAGCGAAACAACTATCACTTATATCTCCATATGTTAATGTTGTATGGGAAATATATTACCATATGTGTATCATCAATATTCTGTTATTTCTCTTTGTGTCCAATAGCTCTGCTTTTCGTTATTTCGGTCACCCTTCCTTTTCTTTCATGCTCGTCCAAACCCATTCTCAAGAAAAATGTTTTGTTAAACTCCTAAGAATTAATTTTCCTTGGAAACAAAAAAATCGTCGTGCTGCAAAATTTGCAAACTCCTATTTAAAATGATCAGATCAAATTATAGATAAGATTTGATAACATCCTCTACTTTTATTCATAATCTAGCATTAAATATGTATGTCAAAAATACTTTGTAAACATTTAGTAATGAATAGTTTATTTATTTATTATTATTACAAAAAAAAAACAAAAAACAAACAAAACCAATAATCATCTTAAACAATTTTATATCCAAATTATCCATCCAACACACCATACACACCAATCAGATGATAAACAGTAAATTCATTTTTCAAATGGAGTCAACATTCATTAATCTGTAACAATACCAACGATTCAACTTCTTTCAGATATTTTTTACTTCCCAAGTAATAATATCATATTATTGTATGCACACTTCCCATATATATATATGTGTTTAGTGTATGTGTGTAGGGTGATGTTATACGACGACAACGACGATTTTATTATACATCATTTCAATTGATATACAAAATATAAAATTCACATCTTTTTAAAAAAACAAACACATAAAACTAGTGATACACTGTTTAATTGGTTTTTAGTGGTGGTAACACACTTGTTCTTGGGTTTTATATAAATTAAGATAAGGTGTGTTGTTTTGTGTTTGCTGGTGTGTGTGAATGAATTGGCGAGGTTGACCATGACATTGATGATAGGTGAAGATGTGAAAGTGGTGATATTGTTGTGGTTGGAGTGGTGTATTTTTAGGATGTTGGAGGTAGGATCGATATCATCTCAATATCACATGTTACAACAGTCCGTCAGTCCTCATTTCACTCACTCATCCACTCACAACACAGATAGACAGACAAAGCAGCAAACAAAAACAACAACAACTACCAACCAACCAAAAATTATTAAAATAATAATATTAATATAACAATAATAACTATATATATATTGTTGTTTATTTTTTTTTTTTTTTATTAACTATTAGATAAGAGGTATGGAGTTATGCTATCATTTATAATAATGCAAATCACAAATCATTAGTTAAACAACACACAAAAGCAGAAGCAGCAGGTGTTGTCCCTTATCTATCCCTGCCTATCCCATTCATTATATTTGCCTATCTAATTAGCTATTGACAGTACGCACTGCTCTTTGTTGTCTTGTTATTGTTGTTATTGCATCTTTATTATTTAGCTGAATAATATTATAAAATTCATTCATTCTATTCATTTTACTCTTACCTGACTGATATTGCTTGTTTTATACAATATCTATTTTTATGGTGATTTACTCTTCCTCCTATCTTCTTTTCAATAATCATTCACACAACACTCTGCCAATTCGTCCAGCCAAACATCAGTAGCTGCTACAATCATTATCATCACAGATCTATATCATTTGATAGTATGTTTTATAATCATAAAGTATAACATCATCACTGGCAGATACTGTTTCCCATCACACTAAATCTTGTCCAACTACAGACTTGCGCTCATGCCCTTCTCCTGTCTTCCCTTACAAAACAGGATTATTTACAAAAATTACTTAATTAATCAATCCATAGAGTTTTAGTTGCATCGTGTTGTCTGTATTTCAATAATAACAATAATTGCCATAACAATCATCACCATCGATCATTTCCATACACTTTAATCTACCAACCACTCGTTCACTGTTTTTTTTTATACTTGTTATCACAAGCTTTTGGACATTTGACAGACCTTTTTTAAAAAACAAATTAGAGTTATTGAAAATTGTTAAATTAAAGTCACCCACAGACACCAACAACACAACAAACCATCATTATTCCTTTCATTAATCAAAAACTGTCGCTCATTTGCATTAAAAATACAATCAAACCATAAAACTCAACTCAAACACTGAAATCATCCACACAAAACACAACAAACAAAAAAAACACTCTTTCACTTATGCAATACTGCAAACAACAACAAAAACACCAATATTAGCTAATCAACAAACAAGTCCTTTTGTATTTACATATACTATTTATACAATTGATCCATCCTTTCATCCATTTGTTCATTCTAGCAACAACAACAGCAGAACTCAATAATAACCATAATAATCTTAATTCTAAACTAAAATATGAAATAACTACATCTATGTCTTTGTGCCATCTTATCCCAACTTCTACTTCTCCATTCTTTTAAAAAAATAGTATATTTATTTAGTAACGTTTATTTATATATTATTTATTATAAAATCATCATTACCATTGACCCGCAACTACTGCAACTCCGTCATTCCAATTCATCAGTCCATCCACAAATATTTATTTCATACCAAAATTAAAAACCAGTCTTTTATTTAACTCCACACTTCAATATCTATCCCTTTATTCAACTAACTATCCATCTCTAAATATTTAAACTAACCTCTACTCATCCTTTAATACCTGTACCACCTCATTAAATATAATCATCACCATCTTTAAAACATATTTCATTCTTTATAAAGCATATACTTCATTCACTCCTACTTACATATCATTCAATATCCATCAATTCTCTTTGCATGGTTGTTAAAATTTTAATAAACTGAAATACGTCTAACTATCACCTTTCATTGTTGTTACCGCAAATTCATTCACTCATTTTAACATCAATAACTTTTGGAAATACTAGCTTCTACTACCATAATATTAATATTAAATTAAACTACCTCTAGTGTAATGGTGTATTGCAATCATTGTTAAACTAAAGCAACTACACTACAATTATAATTATAATTATATTATAGTATAATAATAATATTCAAAACATTATGGCTACTACTATTACCTCTACAAATACAAATTATGTATCGGGTGGCAGTGTTCTTATGAGGCCAGAGCAAAGTCGGTATCCCCTAAGAAGATCTTGATCCAGAAGTATCACGAAGATCTAGAGGCTCTTATGATCAGAAACTACTCATCGCGCCTCTTCCTGACCTGGGTCTACAAGAACTCCAATCCTCCCTTGCTCACACCCATCCCAAATATTAATAAACAATGCCATCACCGCTATCATTACCTTTATTTATTCATCAGCAACAACAAACACCACTTCCACCCAATTTTGATAACAAAATACTTTCACCTTTCACAACTCCACTGTTGACATTGAGAGATACATCAACCGTCTACTGGATACTATATCCACCGTTATCCATTCTTCTATATACAAAACTGCAAGAGACACAACGAGCTTGTCCAACAACAATTTATAAACAATCCAAATCATATTTATCACAAGCAACAACCATCAAACATTTACAACAACAATATTATTAATGTCAACAATAATATCAACAACAACGATTACAACTCCATCTTTGTAGGCTGCATATATTATGCTGACCTGTTTGTCAGAAAGAACACCAATCGTTCCATTTCAATTTTAGATATTTTAATCACAAGGTAACTATTGCTAAATAATTTATCCAAATCAAAGAAAACAAAGGATATAAGTTTTATATTTCTTGATTCGTGTCCATCAGGAAATGCATAAAGGAATATTTTATTTATATCTTTTATTATTTGGAAATTTAATATTTTATTCTTTATTTTTTAACGGTGTATTTTTTTTTATTATATATTACTCTTTTAAATATCTATTATTACTATTGTATCATTCTTATTATCATTTTAGTATTACGATTACTATTAAGATGTGGATTGAAGAAAAGATGAGTTGTCAACAAGTATATGTCCAAGATATTCGGAATCTCGTTGGCACATATCAATCAACAAGAAATCAACTTTTTGAAATCAATCGACTACCAAATCTATCTTCACGAAAAAGATATTAAACTATTCACCGATATCATCCACAAATCATCCACACAAAAATCTTCAAATGAAAATATTGACCAAAACCTAATCATCATCATAGTATCAATAATATCCCAACTATAAATATTTCACCTTCACCATCATCGACCACCAATTGTATAAATAATAGTAATCAAATTTCAGAAAACAACCTCATAGTATCAGTACCATCACAATCAGCATCAAACACACCAGTCCTATCTCAATCTTCTGGCTCAACCTGTATTATAATTTCACCAGATATCAGATCGTCTTCGTCTTCGCCATCCATTGCACAACAACCCTCGTCGTCGTCTACATGCTTGGCCACCCCAAACAACAGATTTAGCAATGGCCAACACTACAACCATCTTCCACACCATCATAACTACCAACACCACTCTTCGTCTGCCTCACTTTCACCAATCTCGATTGTTCCCATCCTCTCCAAACACTCCACAACAAATATCGAAGCAATCGATTGCAACCCAATCAAACAAACGAAAAACCACTATTCCAAAACATTCAACCAAACAAAAATTGATGATATTACAAACACCAACAGTAGCAACAATACAACTACATTAGTGCTCTGTTCAACCATTCACAGCAGCTACCCTAAATAGCACTGCTGCCAAACTAACAGAACCACCCTACAACTCTAACAACACAAATCATCATAACAACATCAATAACACAAGCAATGTAGAAGATGAAGACTATTATAATATCGACATCATTGAAGAGCCAAGAAAAAAAATCAAAGAGATCGTTTCCTTTTAGATAGGCAATTAGAGCTCCAGATATAAAATATAATGTATAAAACAATACCCAATTCAAACTTATTTATTGGTAAAAATAATAAATAAACTTAATTCATATTATCATTTCATTAAATAATGTATTTAATTCCTCATTAGATTAGATCATTTCATTTGTTTTACTGGTGATTGTAATAATTTATAATTTATTTTTAATTTAATTTAATCAATTTGAATCATGCATACATACAACATATATAAATAAATATGTAGATATTTTAATTAATATAGAATAGGTACTATTCCGGATTATTGTAATCAGTGGTGAATTCAATTTAAGAATATTCTTAATATACATTCTGATGAATTCAACAATAGATAGTTGGGTGTATGGCACAGAGTTTGATACCCACTGAGATTTCAGAACATAACACATAGAAATCGACGGAATGTTTTTGTGGTTGATGATGGAATGTTTGTGTTCACAAATTTTGTTTTGCAACCCAAATTTCCTTTTTCTATATAAGCACAAAAATCTGACATCTATTAAATATAATATCGAATTAAGAAGAACATATATAAAAATATTTTAACAAACTTCTAATTAATTAATAACATAGTTATTATCTAAATCACATTTATCATTATTTATTATCTTTATCTTTTGAAAATGACAAACCCAAACTCCACCAAGGACTGAAATCACTGAACCACTCTATGACTACGTTGTTAAACACGGAACACGTCTTCACCCTGTCCAAAAGGAAATTAGTCGAGTGTAAGTTTCAAAGCCATTGTCCAGCAGTCTAATCTATGATACTAATACATCGTTTGTTCTTTTGATATTCACCTTTCGATTGTTCCTTATCAAAACCCCTTAGTCACCAACTCCAATGTTGAAAAGATCTGTAATATGTATTATCACCACCTCTATTTCCACCCACAATCACTATCACCTTCACCATCACTACCCTCATCAATGGAACTACTACACTTGTCATCTACCATTGCTATATCTTTTAAACATCTTAAATAAACAAAATAATTGCAAAAAGAATGAAACATAAGACTATTTTCTATGAATTCTTTTTATACATCAATACACTAGTTATCAGTAAAACCTTATTTATAATATTTAACAACTTATTAGTTTATTATATCATTTAGGTTAACTACCTATGATCAAAGCCATTCTTCCAATTCCTGCGTTAGAATCCTCAACGCCAAAGAAGACAATTGATGTTGAGTGTCTACACTGGAATGAGTTCCCTCACTGTTGCCTTAGCTCTCCCCGAAGACGTAAGTAATGTTTTGTTTATTAGTGTGTACTTTTATTGCATATTTTGTTTGGTTATTTGAGTAACTTTTTAAATGAGAAATTAAACAAAGATAAATTATAATATAAAGATCTTTAAATATCTATTAGAAGAAACTATTTATCTTCTGTACTCAACATCTACCAACATGTTGTACCTTGTCTCCCTATTATAATCACTCCAAAACAATCATGATAAATTCCCAAACTGCACAGCTAAACTACAACATTTTAAAGTACCCTGGGGATTTTGCTCCACCCTTTGTGAAAATTCTTATGATTTTAGAGCATTTTCACCTCGATTTAAGGAGATACAGACATTTTCACACCACCCACAGATTGTTGTTGCCTAATCAAAACTTTTTGACCACTACAGTGAATGATTTCATTAATAGTTATCAGATCTTTTTAATTCTGTCAACTGCTGCTCATTGATTTTGTTATTAATATAAATTTCTATGACTAATTTAGGGAAAGGTAACTGCCTGTGATGTATCAAATGAATATACACCAACACGCAAAGAAATTTTGGGAAAAAGCTGTGTCAGCAAGAAAAATCGATCTTATCATCCAACCAGCTGCCCAAACACTCCAAAAGCTCATTGATGATGGTCAGACAGGTACTTTTGATTTCATGTTTATTGATGCTGACAAAGAGAGCTACGACACCTATTATGAACTCGGTCTTCAATTAATTAGAAAGGTTGGTGTCATTGCTTTGACAATGTACTTCAGCACGGAAAAGTTCTCTTGGGTAAGGAATTACATTTCAATTTTCAATAGACTCTTATTTTATTTACTAAACAATCAATTATCTATCATTTTCTATTTCCTACTATTTATATTTTTATAGAAGCTGAAATTGGGATCTCCACAAGTTAAAGCCATTTCAATTCAACAAGAAGATCTACCAAGATCAAAGAGTTCACATCAGTAATGCTTCCAGTTGCCGACGGTATAACCTTAATAACCAAAGCCTAAACAGAGTTATAACCTCACCAACAGTAAACTCCCTCCAATATCCAATAACAAAGTTAGTTAATTAAATTAATTTCAACCATTTATTGTTTTGTTTCTTGTATTCTTCTTGTTAATCATCATAGTCTTTAGAATTTCCGCATTTTGCAAACTGCCAATAACAATAAATATTTTCAACGACAACAAACATGTTCCAATTCATCGAATGGTTGTGAAACTTTTGCGTTCTGTAAACAAACACCAAGAAAAACAATGTACGTCGTTTTGATTGAAAAACAAGTTGACATGTGCAGGTCAATCTTGTGATTGTGCGATACTCATACCAATACCATGATATCACAACATCAGTGATGTGGCGGCAAGGTATACATTATGAAGTGGGTGGTGTATCATTCAATTCATATCAGTGTGTCAGCTATTTATGTTTGTATTGGATTGTGAGTGTTAGTTTGCTTCTAAAATGTCTCTCGATCGTTAGGCAATCACCCCCATCTCAAAAATGCTCTAATATTTTTATGTAATCAATCCATTCATTATCTTCTTCTTCGTTGAATTCCTTTTTCTGATGCCACCATACAGATTCACACACAAAATAACTTAATTTTGTTTTTAGGTTTTTTGTAAATACTCTACTTTTAACCAGACTAAATTAACAATCAAACAACTATCGATTAATCATTATCAATCACACTTATTTATTTTTTAAAAAAAAAAGGATTGATGTTTGATCATCCAATCCAAAACTTTCTAAAGAATTTCATTCATTAATAGTAATCATATTAAAAAAAAAAGAAAATAATTAAATTGTCTTTGTTTTCCTTACTCTACAAAAAAGTATACTATAATTCTTATTTATTAGTAGTTTAATCATTCCAGATCAATACGAACAATTAAACAGTTAAAATTGGATTTTTTCTTTTCTGCTAGAAAAAGGTAAATTAGAAATAATCAAAAGAGATCAAATGATTTTTAAATTTTTTTTTTTTTACAAATTCTTTATGTTTGCCTCACACAACCACACTGGCACGATTGTCATTGGTGTGACAATCAATCAATCAAAAGTAATTGTAAAAAATATCATTAAAATATATTTGATGACTTCAAACCCCTTGAAAATTTGTCAGAAATTAAAATTCGATGATGTCACTACCCACTCCCAATCTCAACATCTTTTTTTTAAACTAATAAATATCTTGATAAATTAAAGTTTTTTTTTTTGCAAA
>RCNN01000219.1:0-54444 GCA_003667245.1 Heterostelium multicystogenum | reverse complement strand
ATATCAATCCATAGCAGCCTGATGAGACTCTTTATTTGACTTGAAATTCTGTTGTGTGAGATACATTTTGTCGACTTCAGTGAGCTATATTCACTTGATTTAATACACATAAAAACTTGTGAGGAAGGTCACGTAATTCGATTTATTTGTCATCAACAACAATCACATAAAACCACAGAACAAAACAAAAACAATCCAACCAAACCACCTATTTTAAAAAACCCAACAACATCAACAAAAATAGCAATGTTTAACAATTCAATTACCACACAATCCAATCACACTGTTCAAATTAAATTAAATTTGCCAAATCTCTTGGTGGGTGGTTATTTGGAATGGGATTAAACAACAAAATTTTCGATATTACTGGTACCACTTCCATTTAGAGAATCGTAGCCTTTCCAAAAATCAATAAAACAACAATCACTTGGCACCCTGTTTGGAATAGATTACACTGGAAACCTTGTTCCTTTCCTTTCAAAGTGTGTCACACACAAATCGAACACCTCACCACTGAGATATCGATATTTTCTCTTTTTCACATAACTATCACCAAACCAAAATCAATTCAAAGATCAAATATCATGTTAAAATCATATGAGGAAGTTTATTATCTTTTTTGAATGTAGTTTGTTTTTTTTTAGGTCCAATTCATATTTCTTAACATCAATATTAAATATAAATAATCAATCACATTCCTTCCTCTGTTATAAATTATTATTATTATCGTTGAATAAGTTAACTTAAATAGACAGACAAGACAGACAGACAAAATAGAAAAAGAGGATTTCCAGTGCAATACAAGTAAAAAAAAGGATTCAGAATAGTATTTAAATAATAGTGTAAATCATAGTAAGAATAGCTTAAAATAGTACATTCTCATCAAAAAAATTAATCACCATCTCAACTCCAGTATTTGTCAACCTAAATCGGTCCAATATAATAATAATCATGTAAATGCATAAACAATGACTGAATTGTGATTGCAGATGAAGGAGATAGACTCACTATTCGGAATATGATGGATGAATTGAACATGATTATTATATTACTATTACTATTGTTCATTGTCAATATCAATCTGTCGTAGTTATCGTAGAAATGCTCTGGATTGGAATGGTTTTGGTTCGATTGATTTGATTGATTCAGTTTGTTGTCAATAAACTACTCCCATCCCACAATGTATATTACCACACTTATTCTTAAAAAACTTTTCCATTCAAATAACCACCCAACACTACCCCATGATCCCTCCTCGACTATATCTAATACATAAATCAATAACCCTTTCGCCCCCCCCCTCGTTGATCAAATCACGATGGTTCTATAGAATTGATCACTATTTTTATTTTTTAATACGAATACTGTGAAGAGTATTGTTTCATACTATTCTCCTGTGACAGTGGTTTATTTATATTTATATTTACTCGACACCCACACTTATGTTAAGATCAAACACAAACAAGTAACTTCTTCATCTAATCTTTTCCATTGGCAATCGTCAATCAATGATTGATCAATATCAAAACTACTACTACAACAACATATAATAATAGGAGTAAAAGATAGTGTTGTGTTGAGTGTTTTTAGTATTAATTTAATTGTTGTTGTTTTTATAAATTTATTGTATTTTATAACTACTACTTCTACTCCTAATTCTACTCCTACTCCTCCAATCTAAAGCTGCTATTATTGTGTTACTGATACTTTCTAGATAAACATTGTTAACTTTGAAGTAATTACTTGAATTTAAAATATTTTCATTTATACTTTAGATAGAAATCACAAAATCACACTATCCTCCTTGCTCCAGCTATCGCCACTTCTCATCCAATCTGATTTACTCCACCACTCCCAAATCACAATTTACTACTAAAAATTTAAAACTACAATATATACACTTGTTATAATTAATAATCTCTTAATTACAAACTTACTACTATAGTATCAAGAAAGCAAAACCTAAATAAACAATAATAATTCGTCAAACAACAGCAACAGAAACAACAACAACAACAGCAACTTGGTTCCATTAAAATAAAAAATAATAATAACTATTATTATTTTCGGATTCACATTCAAATACATTACAAATTAAAACTATAAGACAGTAGACATGGCAACACCATCACCTCTTGCACAGCGTTATAAAGAACAGAGAGTTGTTATCTCGTGCCATCGAGAAAACAGCTTAAATCGGAAAAAAAAGGTTTTATCAAGTGAGCTCAAGCTTTTTACTGCTTGGAACTGGTGACTCTGGAAAGAGTACCATTGTCAAAGCAAATGAAAAATTCTTCACATGAAAGGTTACTCACAGGAGGATCGTATCAATCACCGCTCACTCATAAACCGTAATGTCTTGGAAATCTTCACATCTCTCATCGAAGGTTGCTCAATTTTAATTTGAAGATTGCCCCAAAGTTTGAACCAATTTCGCGATAAATAGGTAGAATCAGCAACCAAGCCACTCGCACTCTCATTAACACGATTCTACTCTTTAGATTTCAATATGTATCTTGGTAGAAAGTACCAAAATATAGATAAACAAGTATGGGAAGATTTGGAGGCGGTTGAGCAAAGACGAGGCCATTAAGACAGCTCTGTTAGCAGTGGATCCAAATTCCAAATTCACTCATCTGCCGAATACTTTTTGAACTCCATCTCTAAATTTTCAGTAACTTGATACACCCTCTAACTATTATTGCATGCCTACATTAATGTTGAAACAATAATAATAACTATATACCAAGTGACCAGGATATTTTATGACACGTGTATCTACAACTTCAATCACAGAGACTAGATTCAATGTTTAAGGGAATCAATTTTAGAATGATAGATGTCTGGACAACGTGGTCACAGAGACAAGTGGATTCATTATTTTCGACGATGTCACAGCTATTCTATTTGTAGTATCACTTAATGAGTACGATCAAGTGTTGGAAGAGGATTCCACTGCTAATCGTATGGCAGAATCAATCAAAGTATTCAACGATACCATCAACCTAAAGTGGTTCGCGAGGTTCCAATTATTCTTTTCCTAAACAAAACGCGATCTTTTCAGTGAGAAAATTAAACGTACCAACCTAAAATGTCTGTTTCAGCGATTACCAAGGCCCATCCACCTTCGAGGACGCACTCCAATTCATTAAAAAAAAGCTTCTGTCATGTAATAAATCAAAGAGTAAAGAGTATGTCAAAATGCAACGCTAAAAGCAACATCCACTAACATCTAAACTTTTCCAAACCTCCAGATATATATACACACGTTACAACTGCAACCGATACATCAAATATAAGCGCTTTTCGATGCTGTCAAAGATATTCTAACACGACAAACAATGGAAGATGGTGGAATCTAAACGCAACTTCATCATAAATTTTCATTTAAATAATAATAGTAATAGTAGTAGTAATAATAACAATAGTCAAATAATCACAATATTATTTTTAAGAAACGTTTTTTTTTTTTAAACAAATAAACAAATTTATTTATCTCATTAATGAGATCGATCGATCTCTCAGATTTCCACATCAAAATTTACCTGCAAAAACTAATAAATCAATCTGGAAATATCCAGTTTAAGCACAAAAAAAACAAGCATCATGATTGAAAAAACTCGAACTTCTGCTTAAAAACGAAACTTTATTTAATTTGATTTTTTTTTTCATTTTTCCAAAATTTGTTTTGGCGAGAACGAGACGATCAGGGCTGATTGTGTACTCAAAACTGTGCTCAGTTTTCAAGTCATCCTCTTTACTTTATAGTCGATCTCAAGATATCAACCTCCTTTGTACTTGGAACAGGTACGATATACCCTATCTCATTATGAATACTCGAGTAGGCTATCATTCCTGCACCCATTTACAACCCCTTCCACATCAAGGATTGGGACTAGTCATGTGTGCTTTGAATAGATTCGCTGCTGGGTTATGATTCTCTCTACTGATATACTAACATTTTGTTCTAGAATAAAAAATGGTCAGAATCAGTGTTTTAAACGATTGCTTAAACTCCATCCTCAACGCCGAGAGACAAGGTAGACGTCAAGTCCTCGTCAGACCATCATCAAAGGTCATCATCAAGTTCTTGACTGTCATGATGAAGAAGAAGTACATTGGTGAATTCGAAATCATCGATGACCACCGTTCCGGTAAGATCGTCATTGACTTGATCGGTCGTATCAAACAAGTGCCCGTCATCTCCCCACGTTTCGACGTCACCCTCGACGAGTTGGAGAAGTGGACTTCCTACTTGCTCCCATCCCGTCAATTCGGTCACATCGTCCTCACCACCTCCCTCGGTATCATGGACCACGAAGAGGCCAAGAAGCTCCACACTGGGTGGTAAATTATTGGTTACTTCTATTAAACTCTTTTTAATTTATTGATATCTTGAATTCAATAAAACGAATCGAAGAAAAAAAAAAACAAAACTATAAAATCCTTTATTTATTTGTACATAACTTAAACAATCAAACACTAGTATCTCTTTACACTTTTTTTTAAATTTATATCAAAGCACTCTTCCCCAATTAAACAACTTTAAACATTCTAAACAACTTTTACTGATGTTATTGTTGTGGACAAAAAGTTGGCGGACGTTGAATAGGATAGAGTGGAGTGGATTGACTGATGGATTATTGTTACCATATGGAGTGGAGTATCACCGATTTTATTTTGAGAATTTACATTTGAGCCACTATTGATGAGTGATCTACAACTCAAAGTCTACTACTACTCTACTACCAAATCAAGAATTGTTACAGTTCGATTGGAAAATAACAACTTTGATGGTGTGTTTAATTTACTCAATCTGGTTGTACTATTTTAGTTTTGCTTTTTTTTTTTTGATTAGGCTTTGATGGTGTGCAATGACTTGTATTAATCATATGAATGTCCAATTAGCTAAGTTCAGCAGTTAGTGGTACACTTGTAAATACTATTTTAGTGGCTGCTGGCAAGGATGAAGCTAAAGATTGATTCTATCTTTAAGAAGAGAATAGAAGATGGAATTTGAATTTAATGTATTGTTAGTTGGTGAAATATTCAAGTCGACAAGGAATCATCTCTTGTTTGGCTGTGTGGATGGTCGCATCATTGTGTATCAAATTAATTTTGTAAATAGTATCAATAGTACTGGAGCCTCTAGTTTGGCAATCGGCGCCGATGGAGGCAATATAGAAGAGGTCTTGGAGAGCAAAAGGCTCATCAATACAATCATTGCACTTGGCAGACACAACAAAGTTTGGTGGAATTGATATCGTCAGCGGTGATAGTCACGGCAACATTGTTGTGTTCTCAAACCACCAGATTATCTATCACGACTCAGTTGGTTCAGCAGTTAGTTCTCTTACAACTCATCATACCATCAGTATGTCTATATCCTTCTGCAATCCCAATGTTAGTTTGTTCATACTAATTAAACTGTCTATCAAGATGGTGACTTCAGTATTGTTGTAGGAGATCGAAGTGGTGTTATAACATCGTTGAAGCCTCACCAGCCAGTTCAATGGAATATAAGGCTACCGAACGTCGTTGAGCCACAGCGATTGGATTTCAGAGAGAATCAAATGATGAGAATGAGCGACGAAGACGATGAGGATGGAATGATGTAAGTGAAGGTGATAGAGATCAATCATCCGGTAGCAGCAACGATAAGGAAATGAAATCAGTCGATAGCAGTAGTATTTTGGGTAATAGACAAACACTACAGGCAAGTCAATGCGTCAGAGATATCGTGTCACATCGATCACCCGACATCTACAATATAGAATGCAGCTATTTGGTTGTCAGTGACAATCTTTCAAGGTACACTTTATAGACAGAGGACATCGTATATATACATTAGAGACACCATCACCCATAAAACACCGTATGTATTGAAAATACTCTAATCTAGTCTATCATCCAAATCAATGGCATAGCTAGCCTACTAAATCCTCATTTAATATTTATTTCTAGATGTGTTCAGGATACTTTGATCAAACTATCAAAGGAAAGTCACAGATGGCATTAGGTTGTGAAAATGGTAATATCTACATTATTGGCAATGACTTCAAACTAAATCACTATTGTAATGTCGGATATCCCATTACCCACCCTCTACAAATATAATCTATCAAGTGTAAATCGAATCAAAAAGTAATAATAATAATAGTAGCAATGGAAATGGTAATGGTAAAGTAATAGTAATAGTGAGAATATTAATGGTAACATTGGCGATGGTGAGATAGATTGCCTATTGGTAATAGGACATTTCCATTCATTAAAGATATATCTTAATAAATCTGTAAGTATCAATACAACATGTTATTGAACCCAATTATATAGAATATGAACTAGAGTAACTAACTACCTATATGTTCGTTCATTAGATGATAGGTGAACATGTAACAGACGATTGGAATTCACACACTATTCAATAGGTGATGTTTTAAACAATGGTGACACCAATATCATAGTGATAGGAAAACTTAATAATTCAATAGAATATCTCAACCATCTCTAGTTCATTAGTAATTTATAAATAATAATATGAATGAATGAATGTATCAGATTCTATTTAAAAACATTTTCGTCTTTGCACAAACACACACACAATTACCAATTGCAAAAACCAAAATCAACAACAAGTCGGCAAAGTTTGTTTTATTTTTACAAAGCAGCTGCTTTTTGATCTAGCTTTTTTTGATTATTATCGATCTCGATCCACAAAAGTCAAAATATCTAATCTATTTTTTCATTCATTTTCCAAACAAAATAGTTTTTTAAAATAAAATTCTTTGATTTATTTTTTGATAATATTAAACTTGAGATGAATATTCACACTTTAAGCTTTTTAGTAGTTGGCTTGTTGGTAGCTGAGCTTTCTAGTTTATTTTTCAGTGCATTGGGAGCTGTAGATTCGAGTTACTAGTAAAAAAAGATAATTATATACATATTAGTTTTAAAATAATAATTATTTATAGATTTCATATCGATTTAATTATATTAATTAATTTATTAATCGTAGTTGCATAGTATTAGTCATATTCAAAAATAAATTTCAATATTCAATTCGATCAATTCGATAGATAGCAATCAAGTTAATTTCATTTCATAGAATTCGATCACAGCATTTAGGAGATTAATCATCAATCAACATTCTATACAAATTCAACAATATAATATACACATATAGGTACATAGAGTCGAATAGAATCACTTGGTTAGATTTAAATTACAATCAAATTCAATAACAAGACACTGTATTTTTATTATTATTATTATTCTATATTCTCAAAACTGTATGTAAATTACAATACTACTCTCCTCTCTATTACTTTGGTTTGCTTCTATTCAATTATTATCTTTATGTTACATATACGTTCTTCAATCAATTCTCAATTAATTACAAATCGACACAAACAGTTAAGTTTAATGGATTACAGATTATTATTCGAATAAAGGATTGACCAGGTGATGATTTAAATCGTCAGTTGTCGATCAAGCTCGCATCAGCGGGTTGTTTCGCTGACTTGTACTCATCTAAAAATTAAATTTAACAACTATTTTTAATTTTTGTTTTTGGCACCACACCAATATGTTCTATGATTGTTACTTGCACAATTAATTTAGCAAGTCAAATTCCCCATCTTATGCATAAAAACATCAATTTAGTTATTCAATTAGTGTTAATTGACAATATTAATAATTATTCGTTGATTAGCAATCAATCAATCAGTCAATCAGTCAAGCAAAACCATTGCGTGCCCAAGTGTACCCTAAATCCTTGTAGGTGAGTTGTTGTTGTTTTTTTTTTTATGTTCTGGGCACACAACATTTATGATTTAAAAATAATTGACTGTTAAACAAAATCAAACCCTACCCTGCAACAACACTATCGCCAAAAATTCAAAAAAAACTGTTTTGCAAATATTTCATTGGATTTGGGGATCATTAATGGATATTAATGAGTTATTTATGTACCGATAAATGAGTGTGCCTGTGGCTCTCGCCTCTATCTTTCATTCACCGTTTTGCAAAGTTTCATTACCACCAACACCACCGTTTATTGTAGGGTTTTGCCATAGTACCCAATTGAAATTGATGCAAGATTAAGAAAAAGACATTTTTAAATAGCTATTTATCCCTTGTTTATGTTCGACTTTTATTAATATTAGTTGTTGTTGTTGTTGTTGGAATTCAAATATTATAATTTAATATTGCTAATGATCAATTAAGTAAAAGTCAACATATCCTCATTTAGATCAGTTTAAAACAACAACAAGAACAACAGCAACAAGCTATAGTAACAAGAAGACAGTCAAACAACCACAAAAAATAGAGATCAATAATTAAGAGAACCCATCAACAAATCCATTTTCACCCTTTTTCACAAAGTGCCTTCTACCTCAAACCATACATACAAGTAGAGTACTTTGAAAAATTCCCATTTCTATACCACCAACAATTTAATCACTATCTCCTCCTCCAATTCCATCCATTCTTGAAACTTGTTGTGATGTTTCTGATGATTTTTTTTTAATACCATTCTATAAATATATATTTAATTATATATTTATTCTAATTGTAAAATATATTTAAATATCAAGAGAGTACAAGTATCAAATCAGTAATAACATTACTATCACCATCACCTTCGTCATCTTCAACATCATCAACTTCAACTTCTCTCCCAGACATTTCATTCAACTGATTATATTACCTTTTAAATTTCGATTAGTAGTTTCCTCCTCACCCACCAGCAAAGCACAGTACTAATAAAAATAGAAGTATAAAACAAGTGGAGAACATACACATTTGTAATCAACAACAACAATATCAGTCAACGCAATACCAACTGAAACCAGATTATTGTAGAACCACAATATCATAATAATTAAATTAAGAAATTGTTTTTAAAGTATGGTCAATGTAATTATATCGATGATTCAACATGATCACACTACCACATCACATCCCTTTCATACTCATCTATTAATAAACGAAACAAAACAAAAAAGTGATCTTACCAACCACAACACAAGCTCACATCCACTCCATTCTACTCACCCACAATTCCCACCAACACCATAACACAACAACAACAACAATAATAAATACTGATAATATAAAAACCAACGACTCACAACAGAAATCAAGAGCATAAATATAAAGTTAGGAAAATCTAGACATCAACAACAATACAGCATGGCACAATATTAATCAATGACGTGACCACATAGTTTTTAACAGACAACAATGACAATGTTGTTTGGACTTTATTGATATTGATTGTGTGTGTGTGTTTTGTTGTGAGTTCATTTGGGCTGTTGTTGTTGTTATTATTATTGTAGAACACAAACACACATACACACCACATATATTATCACAACCGACAATAATAACAATAAAACGATGGTTATTGGTTTTCCTAATTATACAATGCGAGTACTACCCCATGCCATGATATATACCATATGGGTTATGTGATGATGATGATGGTTCAAGAACATCAGAATCTTATTAGGACTGATTCGATTTCAATCATAAGAGTGGAGGTCAAATAGTTTGGTTTTAAAGACAAAATAATAACTAAAGCAAAGCAAAGAAACAAAGAAACAAAGCAAACTACTCCCACCACTCACTTCTGTTCATCTACACCTGCACATTCAATTTCAAATCCATAATCACGCTACAGTTCAACCATAAGAAACAACAACATTGTTCTTTCATTTACTTTTACATCATCCATTTATTCATTCAAATACATAAGTATGTAATATTATTAGTATTGTTGTTAGTAGCAATACACTAAAATTAATACCAAAGTTATATATTATATAAAGTGCAACATTTAACTGATATGTAGTATATCTAGATATAAATATAAACACATTTATATACATAATATAAAATTTTATATCTAATCGATCGATTGATTGATTGACTTTGTTGATTGTTTGTTTAATTAGCGCAACCCACTCACTCGACCACACACCATAGAAGAGCAAAAATAACAACATTCAGACTACATCATTTGTGACTATAAAAATCATTCAATCATTAGTTTCATATGATTGATTTTGTCTACATAAATATAAATTGGGCCATACAACATCAACCAAAACATTAACAACAGCACATTGTGCTTTTCTATTTCTGACACACCTCAGTTCAGTTTCCTAAACCACGATTCTTACAATTCTCCACCAGTAGTTAATTGAATTCAATTCAATTCAACTCTTCAACTTTTATGATTTAAATTGTGTACTATTCATTTCACTAAATTAAAATCATAAGAGAGTAATATTTTATATCATCATTGATCAATTTCAGGATTTCAAAACTATCTACAGAAATCTCCACATTTAATTTTATTGTTTCCAAATTTCCATTACTTTTATTTCTCAGTTGATTTCGATTATTCTTTCACTCAAATCAGATCCAGCAGTCACACTCATCATTTCATTTTCCAACTCAAACTCCTGATTAAAATTAATTTTCTGATGAATATAATATTAACATTTATATTATTTAATTAAATTATAGATACTACTACTTCCATTTTTTCACCTTCTTTAAAATATCTAATAATACAACTAATATTTATTTAATTTAATATTTATTTATTTATATACTATTTATTTTAGTTAAAACCTACTCAACTTTACACTTTATTAATTTAAAATTAGAATTTCCAGTTTAATAGAAAAGAAAGACAATAATAATAGTATTTTAGTTTGTATCAATATTTTATATATATTTCTATTTATTTTTTGATAGATATAGATTCCATTTTCATATTAAAATAAAATGGATTCATTTTTGACATTTGGTCTTTGTGAAAAGGCCTTGGAATTCCAAGTGGAGTGTGAATTTCCAAATCAAACAACAAAGCAATATCAATTTCATTCCAGACATACAGTTGATAAAATAAAGGTATAATCAATCTAATTGCATGCAGGTGGTTCTCTTGAAGAATAAAATCATATTAATTAATATTTTATAGAGTTCGATTTTGGCAGATGCTCCAGAGTTAAACAAACAAGATTAACATTGTCAATAGACAATGAACAGTTATCCGTGGATTTCATTCGTTTCATTGTTTCGAATCCAAAAATTACAGAAACACTGGAGAAAGGTCCAATTGTAAAAATTCAACTAATACCCAAGTCAAACATTTCAGTGTCATCATTTAGTTCACAACGAGAGAAAATGTAAGTAAACAAAGATACTTGATAGTTAATTCCAAAATAAAAAAATTATTAATTACCCTTTATTTTTGATATTATAGAAGTTTGGGTGAGAATAAAATGTCAGAGTTGAAAAATGACATTGGAAAAGTCACCTGTTGTTTCTAGACTTGCTGGTGGAGGTAGACCAATGGCTGGTGTACCAATGGCTCCAGATAACAATCAGTTAAGAGTTTTGAAAAAGACTAGAGAAGAAAATCTGAAAAAAGAGGAGCAACGTGAGAAGGAAAAAGAAAAGGAGCAACAAAAAGAGCAACAAAAGAACAGAAAGAACAACAAAAAGAACAGAAAGAAAAAGAAAAAGAGCAACAACAGCAAATAAAGAAAGAAAAGAAATCCGGAAGCGACAGAGCCGCATCACCATCTCCTCCTTCTACCCCTATTTCTGCTTCGCCAGATGTATCTTCCAACAATCTGCTTGAACATTTGAACAGCAGTAACGATCCACCAGCTACTAATGCTGAGAAATATGCAACCTTATCATCTCTGAAGCATCTCACACTCGGATCAGGCCAACGTATCAAATCATTCATTTTCCATTCACTCGACAAACGTAAATCATCATTTGCCAAAGGACATAGCAGTAGCGACGACCTGAGCAGTGCATCCATAAATATCTCTGCAGCAAGCAGCAGCACCAATAATCTTCTTTCTGCCAATCGCCCACGCACACAAGAGTACAATCTCCAGTTGCCAGCCAAGCAGATACAGCTGACGAACAGGAGGTCGAGTTGATCAAAGATTACAGTCTTATCGACAATATCAAAGGATTCTCAGTTGAGCCTTATAAGAAAGGTTTGGTGAGCAACGAGCTGATATTGGACTCCCTTATCACAAGTGAAAGTTGGTATGTCAATCAGTTCCCAGCTGGCGAGCATTTCAACTATGTTGGAGACGACGACAAGAGTGGACCATTTATTATATCAATTTTCAAAGAGAAAAGATAGAGAGGATTCAAATGGACCAAACAGTTCACCAAAAGAAGAGAAATCATCGTTTTTAAAACAAAATGTTGGCTCCTATAAGATATTATTAAGAACTAAATCTGTAAGTTAACTTAAATCAGTTTTCTAATAGGACATATACTAATATTTCAAATACAATTTGTAGAGTGATATTTTTACAACAGTTATCCAAAAGGAAGTTTGTTGTTTTCATCTAGTAAAATTCCAATCAAGGAAATTATCCAGAGTGTAGCCCCTGATATGCCAACCAAGAGTATCAAGTTGATAAAGAATCAGGACTTGCAAAAAGATTTAAAGAATTTCGAGGAAAGACAAAGAGTAAAGAGTTTCAAATTTGGTGTATTATATTGTGCTGCTAATCAATCGGTTGAAGAGGAAATGTTTTCCAATGGTAAGTTACTTACATGAAAGAATCATAAGAATCCAATTATTTAATAACTAATTTACATGTCATTTATGTAGAATTTGGTAGTGATGATTTCAATGAATTCCTATCGATTCTTGGAGAACGTATTCAATTACAAGGTTGGACAAATTATAGAGGTGGATTAGATGTTAAGAACAATACAACAGGTACAGAGAGTATCTATGAAAAGTATCAAGGCTTTGAAATTATGTATCATGTAGCAACGATGTTACCATACAGTCCACTCGATCCCCAGCAAGTTGAAAAGAAGCGTCATATTGGAAACGATATTGTTGTAATCATATTTAAAGAAGGTGACAAGCCATTTAACCCAAACATTATTCAATCAGATTTTAATCGTAAGTCACCTCCTTCAAAAGACTATATTGCTTGGGATATTTACTTATTCTTTATTTTCATAGATGTATTTATTGTTGTATCGGTTGACAAGTCAAATATGTCTCGTGGTGGAGCCAAGAGATATAAGTTGTCTGTAGTATATAAAGATGGTGTGGGTCTGAGTAAACCAAGTCTCGAATATCCATGTTCTTTTGAAGCCAACCAAGACTTTTAAAAATTATTTATTATGTAAATGTAAGTAGTGATTACGAAGAAGATGGATTCCACTCATTATCATCCATTTACTAATATTATTCTAAATTCTTAAATTCATAGTGATTAATTCCGAATGTGCATCTTATGAAGCTCCAAGTTTCAAAATTAAAATTCAAAAGAACCAGAATCGCCTTACTCAAGGATATGCTCAATACTTACAGTACCGATTAAAATATCAGATGTAATAAATAATGTATTGGTGTATTCTCCCAGTCCACTTATTCATCATTGTTGTTATCCTTTTTTATTTACGCTAATTGAGTAACATTTTTATTTACATTATTTCGTGTTGAGCAACTTTGACATTAACATTTCAATAGGGAGCACCGTGGTTAAGAACAACTGCTTTAACTGAGCAATACTCTTGAATAGCATATTCACTAAGATCTTTACCAAACCACTTTGTTTGTAACCACCGAATGGGATCAAGAAGTGAGTGTAGTTGTAGTCGTTAATCCAAACAGTCTATAATTCAAAGATAGGTTAGAGTAATATTTAATAGAGGTGGATACTAATTACTTACACCAGCTTTGAGCTTCTTTTCGACTCTGTGTGCTTTGCTAATATCTTGAGTCCATAGACCTGCAGCTAGACCATATTGGAGTATTGTTGGCTCTTTTAATAACTTCATCAACAGTCTATAGGAAGTATAATATAGGTTAGTTGATATACTCTTAAATACTTACTTTGAATTTAAAGATACAAACAACTGGACCAAAGATTTCATCGGTTCCAATGCAAGAATCATCACGGAGCTCAGCAAAGATAGTTGGTTGGACATAGTATCCCTTCATTGGAGCTCTTGCACACACAAGCAAAACCTTGGCACCCTCCTTCTTTCCAGTCTCAATAAAGTTGAGAACGTTCTGAGATGAGCCTCACTGGCCAATGGACCTTGGTCGACTGAGTGAATGGGTTCACCAAGCTTAAGGTTCTTGGCAATGTCGATGAACTTCTGGACAAAGACATCGTAGATTCCTTCTTGAACGTAGAGTCTTGAACGGCGCAACAACATTGACCCATGTTTGGATAGATGGCGTCGATTGAACCTTGGACGGCACGGGTTAAATCAGCATCATCAAAGACAATGTTTGGTGATTTTCCACCGAGTTCCAATGTAACCTTCTTGAGGTTGCTTGCTCCAGAAGCAGCCATGATTTGACGTCCAGCTCTGGTTGATCCAGTGAAAGAGATCTTGTCGATATCTGGGTGACGGGAAATGGCTTCACCAACAGTTGGACCTGGTCCATTGACCAAGTTGAATACACCCTTTGGGAATCCTGCTTCTACGACCAAGTCGCACAATGCCAAAGCAGTCAAAGGAGTGATTTCAGATGGTTTTGCAAACAACGGTGCAACCAGCAGCCAAAGCTGGACCGAGCTTCCAGCAGAGGATTTGAAGTGGGTAGTTCCATGGGATGATGAAACCAGCAACACCAACTGGCTCGTGTCTGGTGAAGGCAGTCAAGTGGGTAGCAGCAGACTGGATGACTTTACCGTGAATCTTGTCTGCCCAAGCAGCAAAATAACGGATGGTTTGAGCGGATTCAGTAACATCAGCATCTCTTGCAACAGCATATGGCTTACCGACATCAATAGTCTCTAGCTGAGCGAGCCACTCTCTGTTCTTGTCGATCAAATCGGCAAGTTTATACATGAGCTCACCTCTTTGAGTAGCAGTCATCTTTGACCACTCACCATTTTCAAAAGCTTCTCTAGCAGCAGCAACAGCCTAAACAAGCACAGCATATTCAGCAAATAAAAACAAAATAAGTAAGTAAGCAAATTTGATTTGCATGATGTGTGTGTGTGCAACACCATTGCATCAGTCACCATAGCTTATTTGGTAGCTACAGTCAATTATGTTGTGTTGAAGAGTACCTACCAAATCAACATCTGGTTTATCGGCTTGAGCAACTTGACAGATGACCTCCTCTGTGGCAGGGTTGATAGTGTCAAAGTGACACTTTACAATTGGGTCAACCCACTGGTTGTTAATGAACAACTTTGTATTTGGTAATTTGGTTTATTATTTGGATTCATATCTATCTTAAATATATGTATAATATATTAGTTGTTTTTTTTCTAATATTTTATTTTAGAAAGACAAAGTGTTTGATTTTGTTTTAAACACATCATAATATTATTACCAAATTAATTCAATTAAATTTATTTAAAATCATCAAACAACAATGGAATTTCATTTAAAGTTCAAGAATGCAAACAAAACTAGTAAATTAAAAAAATTAATGTTCCACTTTTTACTTGTGCAAACTTAGCTTTTAAATTATAATATTATATCAAATACTAACAAATAATAACTAACTAAATATCTAACTAACTAGTTAGAGGTCTAAAATAATATTATTATTAATTAATTGATCACTTTTGATTTAGATTTTATATATTATGTTATTCACTCCTGATCAAAGGAGTAATCACATAGTTGACTTGATATTTGATTTATAGGGTTATCAATGATCGATGATAGTTATATTTGTGTTGTGACCACTTAACTGACTACTACTCATTGCCAAAGTCCAAAGAACATTAAAACAAGATATTTTTTCCAAATTATTTAAATTTTGCAATTTTTTTTAATGACTTTGGTAGTACTGTGTAGTTTTAAGAGAGATTGTAAATATTATTATTAGTTTATTTTTTTGTTGTATTTTATAGTTAAATAGATATATTAAAAACAATATGATACAATGGAAGAAGTTTCCATTCTTTGATAAGGAGTTGGTCAAAGAAGAAGGATCTCAAAATCCAAACAGTGTTATACAAGTATGTCGATCTAAATATTACTTAATCACTAATGAATAGAATAGAATAGACAGATAGATAGACAGACAGACAGATAGATAGATAGATAGATAGATAGTTAATGGATCAAAAAGAAGAAGAAGAAGAAGAGGAGGAGGAGCAGGATAAGAATTTAGTTGTGGAGATATAGATTATGATATGATGAAGAAGGAGAAGAAGAAGAAGAAGATCAAGGTGAAGTGCTGTTACTAATATTATTATTATGTTATGTTCTTTTTGATAGAAACTACCAATTTCATGTACAACTAGTGGACGTGGTATCTTGATTATTGGTGATACAGAAGGTTTTATAAATTTCTTTGATCGTGAATTCAGATTGTCATCTTCGTTCCATGCCTATCATGAGATGGTTAACCATTTGTATCAGTTGAAGGAACGTAACTTCCTTATTTCAATTGGACATGACGAACCAGGTGCAAATCCAATTCTCAAGATATGGAATCTTGACAAACTCGATAAAGAACGATGTCCCACTCTGTGTCAGAGCAATAAAGATTGAAAAGAGTGTAACTGTAGGTTGAGCATTCGAATGCATAGACTTTATATTAGGGAGAGGTAGACTGGAGATTCGATACTAATGTTTGTTTGCATTTTAGATTACATCTTTGGTTTGCTTGGAAGATCTATCACAGATTGCTGTTGGTTTGGCAAATGGAGAGGTCATTGCGATGAAAGGAGATGTATTTAGAGATAAGGTTATTAAGCAAAAGACAATGAAACAGCCTGGTGAATCACCTGTAACTGGTATGGGATTCATCACTAAGGGTGTGCCTTCACCAGTATTGTTTGTGGTTACTACCACTCATGTGTACAGCTACATCCGTGATCAAGAATACTGTATCGACGAGGAAGGAGGTGACATTGGTAATTTTGTCATGTCTGACGACCAGACACCCATCATCGCTCGTCCAGATGCCATCTATTTCTACAACACCGATGGAAGAGGACCATGCTTTGGATTTGGTGGAACCAAGAACAAGCTGTTATGGTTCCGTTCTTATCTTGTCGTGGTAGGTCATGAGGGATCGATCCACGGAAGCACAGGTTCCGGTAACTCTGGTATAGGTTACCTTTCACCATCGAATCTACCATCCAAACAGACTGTTGTCAACATCTACGACTTGAAAAACAAATACTTGGGATTCACCGACAAGTTTGAGGGTGTCTCACATATTGCAAGCGAATGGGGTTCAATCTTTATCTTCACCACAGACGGTAAGCTCTATCAGCTCGAAGAAAAGGATACCCAAACCAAATTAGAAACATTGTTCAAGAAGAATCTATATTCGGTTGCGATAGACCTCGCCAAATCACAGCACTACGACAATGCATCAATTGCAGACATCTACAGAAAGTATGGTGATCATCTCTACACTAAAGGTGACTTTGACAATGCAATTTCTCAGTATCTTTGTACCATTGGAAAACTGGAGCCATCTTATGTCATTCGTAAATTCCTTGATGCTCAGCGTATCCACAACTTGACTTCTTATCTTCAAGCACTACATGAGAAAAACCTCGCCAATGAAGATCACACTACACTCCTCCTGAACTGCTACACCAAGCTCAAGGACGTCAAGAAGCTAGATCAATTCATCAAGACCGATTCAGAGATGAACTTTGATGTGGAGACTGCTATCAAAGTATGCAGACAAGCTGGATACTATGAGCATGCACTCTACCTCAGTTTGAAGCACAACCAACACGACTGGTACTTGAAGATTTTATTGGAAGATATCAAAGACGACCAGAAAGCACTCGATTATATACAGACACTTTCATTTGAGGAGGCCGATAAGAATATGAAGAAGTACGGTAAGATGCTTGTTTCCAACATTCCAGAGGCTACCACTCGTGCACTCATGAAGCTGTGCACAGACTACCAACCATCTCACTCCTCAGGAATGTTCGCTGGACTTTCTTCGAACTTTGGTCATCAAGATATGACTCACAAAGTAGAGGAGCTCAAATTGACAACAGACAAAGCAGCACCAGAAGAATTCATCCATATCTTTGTATCACAACCAGAGTGGCTCACCAAGTTTTTTAGAATACACAATACAACAAGGAAATGAAACACCACTGATATATAATACATTGCTAGAGCTATATTTACGTGAAGATAAAAAGTCTTCTTTCAACCAAAACTCCACTGAAGAGTCATCCAACAGATTAGAGAAAGCATATGAATTCCTAACCAGTCCAAAGGTATTTATATTTAACATGATCACTCTCAATCTAAACTAATATCATTCATCGCCTTCAATATGAAATAACAGTCAAAGTTTGATGAAGATCATGCACTCATTTTGGCACAGGTACATAATTGGAAAAGGTATTTTGTACCTATATGAAAAGCTCAAATTGTACAATGAAATCATAGAGTATCATATGGAGAACGAAGACTTTGATGGACTCATTAAATCTTGCAAGAAATACGGTGATCATGATCCAAATCTATGGGTACAAGTTTTATCCTACTTTGCTACTCATCAAAAGAATTGTCAGAATGAAATAGCTGAAGTACTTACAAGTAAATATCACGTCCTACAAGTTTATACCAAACCGTAAATACTAACAAGAACTCTTTGAATCATTAGATATTGATAGAGATAATTTAATTCCACCATTGTTGGTTATTCAGATCTTGGCACAGAACAAATTTACAACACTACAGGTTATCAAAGATTACATCTCAAGAAGACTTTCACAAGAAACTCAACAGATCGACAAGGACTACCAACACATCAAACAGTTTGCAGAGGAGACCGATAAGATGAGAAATGAAATCAATGAGTTGAAAACAAACGCAAAGATATTCCAACAGACCAAGTGTAGTGCTTGTCACAGTCCATTGGACTTGCCATCGATTCACTTCCTCTGTCAACATTCATTCCATCAGCGTTGTCTTGGAGACAATGAAAGAGAGTGCCCAATGTGCGCCCCTGCCAACAAGAGACTCCTAGAGATCAAGAAAGCACAAGCAGACAGTGCCGGTCAACACGACCAATTCTTCAAGCTTTTGGAGAGTTCACAAGATGGATTTTCAACAGTTAGTGAATACTTTGGTAGAGGTATTCTTTCATAAATCTAATATTAATAATGATGATCAAACAACAGCCATTACCATCAGCTACTCTACTTCCTACCTTTATACCCGAGAGAAGAAATTTCATTGCCAATATCATAATCATTTTCCAATCATGTTTGCAGTATGCAAATATAACACATTAAAATTAAAAATAAATTTGGTACACTGCAAAGTGGTGCTTTTCTTTCAATACGTAGTAATTTCAGTGAATTATTTTATTGCAAAATCATCAAAGCAATTTGGGAATTTTGAGAAAATTGAAAGATTCTTAAATTAAAAAGTTCAAAATTTCATCTATAAAAGAAAGTTCTGATTGAGAGTTAGCAATCAATCAATCATTGCTAAATTAAATCTAAAACTTAACTTTAACATTTCTTAGTTTAAACTTTTTTAAATAATAATCTCTTTTTAATTTTACTTATATACATATACAATACATTTTAAAAAAATGAATGCAGGATCACACTACTGTTACACAGGAAAAGATGAGTATGAGGAAATGGAAATTGGTATGTTATTATGTTTCATTATTATGTTTTAAAACATACAATTATATTTTAAAATTCATATACTTATATCTTATTTCTCTTTTGTTTTAATTTTATTCCTTTTAGAGGATGATGTTGTAAATTTACAAGATGAGACTTTAGCATCTCCATCCACATCAACCTCAGCACAACCACAACGACCACAACAACAACCACAACAACAAAAATCATTTTTTGGATTGTTTTAGTAGATCATCGGCACCACAACAACAACAACAACAAACAACAACCACAAAGAGGCGGTGTCAAAAAAGAAAAGAAATTGGTCAAGAAAGCCAACACTAATATTTTAAATATTAATTTGGGTACTCTTTCAAATGAACCAACTATTGCCACTGGAGATCCATTGCATTGTAGAGGTTGCGATGTTATCTACAGTCACATCAACAATTTCAACGAGGTCAAGAATGCTGATGGAACCACAAGCAAAAACGTGCCAACTGGAGGTGGAGTCAAGGACGGTGTCTGGACCTGCGAGTTCTGTGGTGAACCAAATCCATTCAACTTGGACGAGCAGGAAATTCCAAAGTCCAACATCATTGACTATGTTTTGGAACCAGCTCCTGTGACAACCAACGAAAATACCCCAACTGTCGCTGTCAACCAGGATTCATCATACGTTGTATTTTGTGTTGATATTTCTGGCAGTATGCAGCGCACCTATGATGTACCTCAGGGCGTCCATTTATATGGATCCAGCACAAGGAGCAACTACATTTCACGTCTCCAATGTGTCCAATTAGGTATTGAGGCCCAACTGGAGGCACTCGAAAAAGATTATCCAAACCGTCGTGTAGCCATCATTGCCTTCAACGCTAAAGTCCTGATTATTGGTGATGGTACTAGTAAGCCTGTTACCATTTTAGGTGAGGACTTGTACGACACTCAAAAGTTGATTTCATATGGTACTCAATGTGCCCTGGAGCAGCCAGTCACCAAGACAAGGGCCATGCTCCAGAAGAAGGTGTTTGACATGCACGCTGATGGTAGCACTGCCCTCGGTCCAGGTATTGCTGTTGCCATCGGAATGACAGCATCCGTCCCAGGGTCCACTATTGTCTTGGCAACCGATGGTCTCAGTAACATTGGTGTTGGTGCTGTCGAACATGGAGAGGATTCATCCAAGTTCTACGACGAAATGGGTGCACTTGCCAAGAAGAATGGTACCACCATCTCAGTTCTCACCATCAAGGGAACCGACACCAAGCTTGAGCAAGTTGGTCGACTTGCCGATTTGACCAACGGAAGCGTCGACATTGTTGACCCACTTAAACTCAAGGACGAATTCAAGGCTGCCTTGGAGCTCCCAGTCCTCGCCACTCACTGCTCGATCAAAGTCCGTTTGCACCGTGGACTCTACATCTCCGATCCACTGTCACCAACTACAAACCAATCTTATATCTCCAAGGAAGTCGGTAATGTCAACCAAGAAACAATCATTGCTTTCGACTATGGTACTATTGCTGACAGCGTCATCGACGAGTCACTCAAGTCTTTGCCATTCCAGCTCCAAATCACTTACACCACCCTCAAGGGTATGAAATGTTTGCGTGTGATGACTATGACCCAAGAAACCACCAAGGAACAAAAGCTCGCTGAGGTGCATGCCAAGGTCGAGGAGATCGGTATCAACATGGTCCAGAACAGCTCAAAGACCGCCGCAACCGGTGACTATAACAAGTCGCGTGCCCAAAATATGCAGTCCGCCAACATGATGAAGCGTATCCTCCAACAGCAACAACAACAAATGCAATCGCCAGCCATCGACCAACAACAGCAACAATACTATCAGCAACAGCAACAAAGTGCCCAAGTATGGTTGCAACAAGCACAAGTCCTCGAAACAACACTCACCACCAACATCCAGAAAGAATCACACAACTCGAATCTCTCGGAAGAGGAAAGATATCGTCAACGTAGATCCGAGAGAAATGATGAAACTGCTACCATGTTGTTCAACATGAAGCAAATGAACTCACGTAAAGCAAGAAAGTAAAGTAAAACTCTTTACATTCTTTGTTCCAACCTTTTTCACTTGTATTATATTATATTATACGAACTCCTAACAAACATTAATTAAAAAATAAAATGTTAACACAACAACTTTGTTTATAAATGTAAATATCTAAGCTTGCATTACTAATTCATCGCAATTGAATTTATTAATTTTTTTTTAGTGATAAAATTAAACATGAACATCATCATCTTTGCTCTGACTATCTAATCCAATAAATACTGAAATAAAAGTGTGTTGTGTTAGGTGAAGTTTGTTTAAACAAACCACACCAAAACAATTCCAAACATTTCAGTTTCATTTAAACATCATTATATATAGAGAGATAATTAGATTGTAATAAACCTAAAAGATAGAGATGTTCCAATTAAGTAGTGGAAGAACATCAAGTTTAATATTTAAACAAAATGATGCTGTTGTACGTGTTCAAAGACAGTTGAATCACAATCAACTGAAGATAGGTTTCATTAGTAATAGCAATGGTGTAGTTGATAGAACTGTTGTAGTCCCATTTGGACATTATAGAGGTATTGGCAGTATCTATTCTTTAAGATTATATTCAACCAATAACAATAATCATAGTGGTAATAGTCCTGCTTCTGATAAAGATAAGAAACACACCAGCTATAATATCGATTTGAATAATATAAAGAACAGTAATAAGAATAGTAAAAATAATGATGACGAGATTCCACAGACATTTCAAATTGTAACTCCAGAGGAAGAGGATAAGTTTGACTGGCGACTGTTTGGAAAAGATAGATCATTCAGTAACTTAGTGATGTGCTCCATCGGTCTATTTATGACTGCCGTTACAGTGACTGGTGTTGGATTCTCATTGGTTGAAAATGAGCTGCCACACGAGTCCTATGAATATTATAAACAATATGCTAAACTATTGTAACTTGAAAAACTTCAAACAACAAAAACAATGCAAATTAAACTAACAAACACATTTACATGTTAAACATTAGTTTGGTGGGCTCCACCTATAGGACTATGGCACAACAATGGAGTTTTGGACAAGGCCATCGATCAGTATAAGCAAGGAACAATCTCGCCAGAAGGTATAAAGTTACTTTATAATCTCTCGACTTTTAAAGGTTTGTTGTTCCATTGTTAAATAATATCTCTTTATTTTAGCTAATTTGGATTTAATAACAATGGACTGTAGCTGGAAGACAGATTCTTTGTCAAAAAGGATTAATTGAAACCATCTGTAATCGTATTGATCTTTTCTTTGAGGATAACAACCAATCTGGACCAAGTGGCACCAATAACCATGCTCCCCTGATATTGAAATTCCAACCAAATACAGAGGTAGGCTATGAGCTGTCTCTTCTTGTAAATCTATCGGTTTTCAACGGTATTGATGTATCGCAAAGCACAAAAGCCAAGATATCAGAGCTCAGAAAGCGTTTGCCGGATACATTTAAGCTTCAGCGTCCACTTGACAATGATTTCTTTATTGAGAGAAGTCAATTGTTGACTAATATTCATAGATTATATGAAAATCCAGTTGGAATGAGTGGATTGCTTTTGTATGGATTGGGTGGCGCTTTCTACGCCTTTATGATGCTGAGAAGACGTCCACAGTCCACACGTAGAATTGGAATGAGAAATTCAGCACTTGCCAGCATGCTTGTTGCTGGCGTACACACTTACCGTACCTACACCAATGACCGATTCATCAGTGGAGCAAAGTCGCACACTGGATACCTCTTAAGAATTGAGACAGCTTCGATTCTCTATTGTACAGCTATGATCACAGTCTCTGGACTACCTCATCTCTATTGGATTCTACCAAGTTTGTCCATGTACTTTGGAATCAGTGCATACCAAGCATTCTCACTCTTCCAAATGCTAAAGAGTGATTTACAAAAAGAATTGAATCAAATTGAAAAGGATCACTAAATGCTGCCAGGGTGAAGTGACCCACCATACTGATCTGATTGGTGATCAAGATCGGATCAGTTCTAAACCTGGTGAGCCCAGTGTATTTTCTTTATTTTGCTTAGAAATATTCCATCAAAAAGGATGTGGTCAGAAAACTCTTTCCAAATTGAGAACTCAATCATCAACCATTTAAAATCAACTTAATTAATAAAAAGTGTTTGTACAAATATTACTCTCCATGATGCACCGATAAGGATATAAAATTAGAATTCCAATATTTATTCATAGGGAATGAATCAAATTGGTAGTGGGTGTGAGTGTTAGCCCTTAATAAACCAATTCATCTACTCAAAGCATCCCCCTAACCCTACCACCCATCTATACACCTTTATTCATTGGTTATTAGATGTTTCAAAAAGAGTCAATTGCTATGCATTAGTTTTAATGACCTAATGTGAATACTAATATACAAGTAATTTAATTTATTGGTAATCTTACCCCATTCAACCTACAGTGAATAAATTACTTTGTTTTGTTATTTAAATATTAAGTTAGTTTGTGTTGAGTTGACTTATTTCGCCATTTTATATAGTCTATTTATCCAGAGGGATACTAATGGGGTTATTTTTATTATATATTGGTAATATTGGATGAAGGAGATAAGTTAAGCATTAATATATTAATGAAGTTAGATTTATGAGTAGTCTATCATGTGAACAAAGAAAAATGAGAAGTCACCACTCGCCCCTGCTTAATTAACCCACTACAACTTATAGTGGATGATAAGATGTTGGATTATAGTAGTGTGATTTTGGTAAGTTAATTTGAGTGAAAATGAGGTGGTTATGCTTTGTATAGGCAATAAAGTATGTGATGATATGTTTAGATATTACTGAATCCTTATTGGTATTCTATAGAAAATCGTCTTTATGTGTGTACATGGAGATGATGATCATAAATAGCATTATATTATCCTAATAAGAAATCTTACATAATTCAACAACAACCAATCACTCATCAAACAAGCAGCAAAGAACAACCCCACTACAGCCATCAACATCTTATGATATAAATGGTTAGTGATTTTGATTGATGATTGATTGATAGATCACAAATTAAAACATTTTATGTCTGATGTTTATGTTAAATATAATGAATAATGTAAAAAATGCTTGTTTTAGGAGTACCAACCATATAATATAATATATGACTTGGGAAAAAACAAAAAAAACAAAAGATGATACTAATATATATTTTTATATTTTTAGGGTTGATCAATTTGGTGATGTGGAGAAGTGTGTTTTTTATTTGATATAGCCATTATTGTAAGGTATTACTGTTCTTTAGAGGTGGCGTAATGTAAGCCAAGCAAAGATCAGCTAAGGTAAGATCAGATAACTTTGTTAGCTTGGTATGGTTTGGTTTAGTAGTCTGAGTGGTGCATGTGGGTTATATATCATCATATGGTATAATAAATTTTATAATTTATGAGTTGTTGCTTCTTGCAACTTGTCATTCCATTTAAGTTGTACACCACAACCAACCCACCCCACAATATCACACGACATAAACTAATATCCCTTTTTGCAGAACACTAACAACCAACAACAACAACTATTTACTTCTATTATTGTAGTTTAAGCTTAATTTTATTGGTAAATAAAACTTAAATAACAACAACAACAAGAAGAACAAAAATAACAACAACTACTACTACAACACATGACATAAATCAACAACCAGAAACTTAACTATCAATTTTATTATTATATGTCAAAAGTTACAATATCTTAATTTATTTATAAATTTTAATTCCTCTATCCTCATTTGACATAAACTTCCATTCCAATTCCAATTTGAGAATAGAAAAATATAACCTATTATCAGCTAGAGCTTTAGCACTTTCACATTTAATACATTTTTTCAATCACTATTCAAACAACATCAACAAATGGGATATTTATTGGATAATCACTGAAAGTAGTAGTAGTTGTAGCAGCGTTTCCAAACCAAAGTAAATCTATTTTATTTGTAATAATTCGTAAACTATAGATACGAATTTCAGTACTATTTAATTCTTAGTATTTCAGCAAAGATAAAACTACCTATTATCAATATTAGTAATAAAAATGAAATTTAAAAATAGTTTATCTAATAAATTAATTGGACATTGGAAAGATAAATACATTGACTATGAATATTTGAAATCGTTTATGGAGTTGGAAGCATGGAGACTCAAATCTTCTGTTAGAGTATTTTCATTGGAACATTCTAATTCCAATATTGGAGGCTCTTCTTGTTCGACACTGGAGTTGCCGTTAGAGGATGTCCATGGATCAAGATCTAATCTAATTCAAGGTATTGAATTCGGTGATGATAAAGAAAAATACCATGACAATGAATATTATGTTGGACATGTATCAAAGAGTTTTTCACCACTTCAACTCTCAACCCAGACCAACGAAGTTATGGATGCAATCAATTTAAAGCAACATCACATTGAGATGGACACCTTTGTATCTCAATCCAATACTAATGGTAACGAAGATATTTTGAGAGAAAGACAAGTAGAGGAAGAAGATGATTGTCTTGATGAAGAGCCGAAATCCCCTTTGATTTCCGGATGCAGCTATAGTGAAAGTGATTGTACAGCTTCAGAAAGAACTAAATCACCAAAATTCCAATCCAAAAAGTCAAAGACTCCTAGTATTTCATCTTTACCAACATCACCCAAATCATTATTTTCACAACCAAATAGTATACATCCTTCAATAACTACCGATAATATTACGCCAGAATGTAGAAAAACAACTCCACCTCAAAATGAAGATCCATCTTCACAATCACTATTTCGTTCAACCGAAATTTACACTAGGGAAGAAGATTTTTCCAAGTTTTTAAATTCAATTATAAGAGAGATTGATAAAGTACAATCTTTCTACGAATCAAGGTTACAGAAATTTAAAAGTAAATCTATTGAATTATACCATTTATTATCCTATTATGTAAGATTTATCAATCTTCATCTTTATCTTGATGTAATCTAACCAATACAACTTTTAGAAATCCATTCCTCAATTGAATTCCAAAAAGAGTAATCTTAAATTTATAAGAAGAGGTTTCAAAGATAATTACCATTGTTTATCTTTGTTATCAACCTATAGAGATATCAACAAATTTGGATTTGATAAAATATTATTAAAATATTCCAAAGTAAATATTATTATTCTATAGTTTTTAACTAATACTAATTAAATTTCACTTAGTATAATTTAAATGTAGTAAATAGATGTAAAGATTATATTGTTTCCAAATCATTTTATCAAGGAACTGAATTGGCGCTTTTACTTTCTCAGTTGAAATATAAATATGCAAAGAATTTTACAGGAAACGATTTAAAGAAAGCCAAAAGTACTCTGAAGAGCCCAACTCCAGGTGATAACAAGAAGTTAGTTTTTTCAGTTGGAATCTTATTTGGACTCTGTCTGTTATTTGTTGCACTCAATATCTATTCCTATAACTTATACTATCCCAAGAATAATCCTCCAGAGCAATCCCCACTAGCATGGCTATTGTTTAGAGTTTCACTTTTGCCAATTTTGCTTGGTACCTTTTTCTCCTTCCAGTCTTTCATTTGGGAGTACACAGGGATAAATTATGTTTTTATTTTTAATCTAAAGCCAGAGTATTCAAGATCATCATTAAAATATTTCCAGGTAATTATATTTTTATTATCATTCTCATTTCACTTATTAATCTCCATCATTTTAAAAGATCGGATTAAGTTTTATATTATTTTGGTTACTCTGTTTCTTTTTGTATATAGAAAGCACAACGGATCATTCATTTATAAAGTAAGTACATTATATTTTATAAACTAAAAACAAGATATTAATCTATATATTTATTTTAGATCTAAAAACTTCCCATCAGTTATATATCCTACATTGTTTTTATGCTTATCATTTTTAGTAGTTTTTAATCCATTCCCAATCTTGGCACATAAAACAAGATTTTGGGTTATGAAAAGAATTTCAATGGTCCTAAGAGCACCTTTTGTTCCTGTCCAATTCGCAGACTTTTTCATGTCAGTTCAACTTTTGACCCTTGCAGAATTCTTTTTCAATATCCAATCTATGGTGTGTATCTTTAACTACTCTTCATTGCTACCTGATGAAGTACATTTCTGTAAAGAATCAACTTTCTGGGCATTACCTTTGTTGAACGCCCTTCCTTTTTACTTTAGAATAATGCAATGTTTTAGAAGGTACTATGAAACCAAACAATTTTTCCCTCACATGACCAGTGCTATTAGATCTATTTTCTCAATAAATATTTTAGTATTAAGTTATTTTGCCTTAAGAATCAAACGTAAGTTAAATTAAGTAAAAATAATTATCCAATATTAATGGATAAATCCAATTTAGATGACAATACTTGGAATGTTCTAAAAGCAATTTGGTTTGGTGTAAATTTGATTGGTAGTTTTTATAAATGGGCTGCTGATATGACAGTTGATTGGGGCTTCTTTTGTGATTTCCGAACCAATGAAGCTTATCCCTTACGGACAAAACTACATTTCCAAAGAAAATGGGTAAGTTTAATTGCTCTAATACTCTACCATTTTAAATATTAACTACTTCATTATCTAGATTTACTATATATCAATTGTCTTTGATCTAGTCCTTAGATATGCATGGCTATTTGTCTTCTTAATCAGAGATAATACAGCTCATAGATTAGATGCACCACTATTTTTATTCTTCTATTCAATGGGAGAAGTTGTTTGGGCTACACAATTCATATTTTACAGAGTTGAGTTCGAACATATCCAACTCGCAGATAAATATAATTTGTTTGTTGAACCTCCTATCCCATTTGACAACCAAGACTTTCAGAAATTTGTGGAGACCAGAAAAGAAAAGTTAGCCAAAAAAGCATACCCCCTTTCACCAACCAATAATTCAATAAATAAAGCAAATGAATAAATATGATCTCCAAAATACAAAAAAACATACTCTTTATATGTTTATTTAATTTTCATCATAGTCTAAATTACCAAGATCATCTTCGTCTGACAAACTATCTCCTTCTCCCTCCGATTCTGCTTCAGATTCTTCTGGCTCACCTTCTTCGGCTTCACTCTGTGAATCATCTCCTTCATCACTAGATACGATTTCTTGTGTTTAATAGATTTTTGGGCACTTCTAGTTCTGTTTACCACTGGCTCATCTGAAGAATCGTCATCATTCAAGATAGAATCAGGAGATTCCGGTTTATCGTCGTCTTCGTCACTTTTTCAATTTCACTCATCTCCTTATCATCTTCCTCTTCACTCTCAGGTGCTTGGAGTTCACCTCCTTCTTCATCTTCTTCATCTTCCTCCTCTTCCTCTTCACTGCTAACTACTTTTCTTGATTTTTTCTTTTTCTGCCTATCACTGGATTTACTCTTTTTTCTTTTTCTCCTTTTTCTCCTTTTTCTCTTTCTTTTTCTTTTCTTTTCATCTTCTGAGGATTGTTCATCTTCAGTATCAATATCTTCGTTGATTACAACACCCTTCAATGTTTTCTTTTTCAATGCACAAGTTGAGAATGCGGTCAAACAATTCATTGCAGTCAACACTAATTTGACTTCAGTCAAAAATGTTTCTACACATTTCTTAACTTGTGGAATGAGCTTTGTCAAAGAAGTATCCTTTTGTTTCTTTCCATGTGTACATATATGCTGATAAAAAGTATAAGTAAGTGCTACTTCAAAGACTAATTAATCAACAATACTTACCTGTAAAGTTCTACAACCATATTGGAATGGTGAAATAACTTTTTCAATTGCAAATGTTAAATTGAATTTCAACATTGTTTCAGAATTGGGACAATAACTTTTGTGAAAGAGGTTACAAAGTCCTTTCCAAATCTATGATATTCAACTAATAAGTATACTTTAATAAAAAATGCCGCTATAAATACATACCTTAGGGTTTCCACAAGATAATAACTCTTTTTATATTTAGTGAACTCTACAAGTTGATTAAAAAATTTCAATGAATCTCTTTAAAAGTGCAATATTTAAATCTATATCTCCTGTTGAAAAGGTTTGTTTCTCAAATACTTCAATCAACTGTGAAAACAATGTCTTAAAAAATACCAAGGCTGATTGACTGTTAAGAAACTGGAAGCTGATCATTTTCTTCATTATCTTCACTCTCATCCATTTCATCATCTTCAGTACTCTTTTTCTTTGATTTATCCGCTTTTGTGACAAAACGGGAAAAGTATTATTGTTAAACTAGTGATTGCCTCTAACTGTTCATCATAGAAATGAATATAAGTTTTAATTAAATAACTTATGGCAGTGGACTAGGAGAGAGTGTTAATTAATAAAATACAAGTAGCATAACTAAATTAAAAGTTATATTTTACACTAATTCTATATGACCAATTATTACGGAGTGCTTGGAGGGCATAGTCACTTATAGTCTTCTTAATATCAGGTGAATCTTTCTTGACAAAGAGTGGATTCTCGTAGATTGAAGTTAAAAGTTGGATTAAACTGAGACATGGCTTGAAGAGATTGACCTGAATCAGCTTTTTCCAGAATGATCCAAAATAGTTAAACAATATATTTAACTGTGAACTTATAGACTGTCCTGTTCTGTATGTACTACTTTTCTTTTCTACAATACTTGTAACTAAATCCTTGGGTAGAATAATTTAGCGATGGTTCTGGAAGTGATTAAAAGCAATGATACATACCTGGAAAGATTTGCCATAGGAATCTGAAAATAAATCACCATATGTGAATATTTGTTCGAACGATTTAAATATTAGATGTAAACAAGATGTCAAATAAGATTGATTCATGAGCAATGGTTTTATCTTGTCTTCCAATTCAGTCAATCTTTCTTGGATATCTCCTTTTCCATTGTCTTGATTATCATCATCTTTTGTTGATTTTGACTGAATGCTTTTAATCTCTAATTTCAGCTGACTGATTTCTTCCATAGCTGTTGTGATGGCTTTGTGTGAATCAGGCAACCTATTAATAATTCTATCAAGAAATACACATAGGGCTGGGAAAACACCACTGAGTTGAGTAATCATCTCAATAAGAGTAAATGGGATATGTTGCTTGGGAGCTGCTGTACTAACATTGGCAAGTAACATTGGATTGATTTTCTCTGGAGTTGTTAATACTAAAAGTTTAGAATACATATCATCCAATAGATAATGCAATCCTTTATCGTCAATATCAATTAAAGCTTGTGAACTGCCTCTGCTGTTCTCAGATTGGCAATGCATTTGTAAAATTGATAATGCCTTCAGCTACAAATAGATTTGTAAGTTTTGATTGAGTATGGATAGTTTGGTAATTACTTACGTCTAGTTGACGGAAATGGGGTTTAACTAGTTTGGAAATATGGAAAATATTCGTCGACTGATTCTTCACCATGAGAGAGTGATTCTTTCTTCTTTTGTTTTACTTTAGTTAAATCAATAGAAAACTTCTTTCTTTGGTCGGAGCTGAATACTCCATATGGAACAAATGCATAGCAATGCGATAGTACCTTATTGAACTTAGACTCCAAATCGATGAGATTCTCTATTTTCTTTACAAGCTTGGCATGATTAGAGTTTTGGGTTGAAAAGGCATTTAGAAGCTCACGGATCCAATTAATAGCATAAAACAAGCAAGTCCATAAGTATCTTTATCTTTGCTGATTGAAAGGAATCGAAAACTTCCAAACTGTACATTTCAATGGGTGAAATTAATAGTGTCTCTATCTGATCGAGTGATCCTGTTGATGCACGAATAAAAGTCTGAAGTAAACGGAAGTGAGAGGATAAACAAATAAGTTTATCACGATGAAATCCTCCTTCAATTAGATTGGGATATATGATGAGAGCGATCGATTCATTTCTCCTCATTGAACCATAAATCATCTGAGTCACGAGACATGTGATCCTGGAGGAAAGAATCACGCAGGTCAGTTTCGAGCTTATCTGCTACCCAATTGACAACTTTCATGCTAAATGTTGATTTTTTAGAATTATAGATATTAACAATTTCGTCATAGAGATATGCCCTTGCAACCTGTGAA
This sequence comes from Heterostelium multicystogenum, assembly GCA_003667245.1. Taxonomy (NCBI): domain Eukaryota; phylum Evosea; class Eumycetozoa; order Acytosteliales; family Acytosteliaceae; genus Heterostelium; species Heterostelium multicystogenum. The sequence continues at coordinate 22,742 of RCNN01000219.1, read as the reverse complement.
TTCTTGCAGTTTGTTAACATAGTTTCCAACAGCTGAACGATGTCCCTAAATAAATCATCTGATATTTCCAACAGCTTTTCTTTCTCACCAGGATGCTTTTCTAGTATTTTTGCCTCATAGTCTGGAGGTATTGTCGCCAATCTCTGAATTTGAGAACATATTGCAATGATTCCAATTTTTTTGTATTTGGTCATCGAGTTTGTGATCTGTTTTCGGGAGAAGATCTCCAAGTCACTAGAAATCAGATCATTTGGTCTCAAACTATACCTTAATGATAGAAGTGGACTGTGTAGCTGTTGGGTTTGAGATCTCAATCTTAGTGATATAACCAAGTTGTCCAAATACTTGAAATAATTGACGAATTTGATTCTCATTCAAAGCATCAATGTGATCTAGAATTCCTTTAATATAAGTGGTGTAAGGTAAAAGATTCTCTAGATTTTGATGTGCAATGAGGTTCAAAACTTGGAGGGCCTCATCTACTTCAGATCCATTTCCACTTCCGATGTGAGTGGTGAGGGACTCAATGATATCCTGCTGATAATATCGCTCTGTGAAAGTCTTGAATAATGTAACATAAAAAGTTACACCAAAAGATCTGATTCTTGGATCAAAAGTTCTTAAGAAGCAGTCACAAAGTGAACAAAAATGTTTTGAAATAATCCTTTAAAGCTACAGCATGGTTTGAAATACTTGAAATCAAGAGGACGCTTGGTAAAACAATGAATTGGCGATCTTCTTCTTAAAACAATGATTCAATGTCCTTTGGGGTATTCCAAAATGAATATATAATAACAGTATCCACATATCCAAAATTTGATATTTCTAAGTTTGGAATGGAACCTTGCGTCAATAACTATTTGCAACTCTATAAACTTAATAAACTTACAGGGTCACTGATTGAGTTGATTTCCTTCAGAAAAGAAACACAAAGATCTTTTTTGAATCTAAAAATTTGTTTTGAGAGAATCAACAACCAAAGATTCACCTGCATTTTGTTGCTCTTTTTGCTTTTTATCACTGAAAGATGACAATGTGCTACTTCCACCAGATCCATAAATATATCTAGGCGGGAAAATTCAAATTACTTCTAAGTCTTTTAATTGTCTATATTATACCACGGGTTAGTAAACAAAGGGGTGTATGCGAAGGGTTACTTGAACTTACATCAGTGGATTCCTTTGGTGAATTCGATTGTAATAGTGAATTGATTATGACAGGCAACTCATCAAGAGTTGCAGAGTTGAGGCATGTAAAGATTTTTTCTCTTGCTTTAGACTTTAAAGATTGACTCAGAGTAAGACTACCAAGTGTATCGAGTACAGCTACGGTGAAGGAACTGTCCTCTTCAATGACTCCAAGAAGTGTTTCGACAATGATCGAATGTCCAGAGTCATCGATAATTCTCTGGTATAAAACTAATCAAATCTTTCTTTTAAAGGCTGGATTACATTGAAGAATATCCAAATGTTTGAACCAATTTAGCTGTGATCTCCTTGTCCTGTATATTTTTCCATCCATCTCAACTGTGAATATATCTGTTTTAGAGTAGTTAAATGTAATTCCATCACTAGAGAAATCATTGGAAAATTGTCAGTAATATGTCATACCATGAATAATTATTCGTTACATACTCAATGTTGCTCAGATAATCCATTGACTTCTCTAATATCTTGTCGATAATCTTTGATTGAATGCAAGGTACTGAAAGCAATATCTTGATGAAGCTGTCTGAAAAAGTGTGTTAGATCTGTCACTTAGCGATGTCGAAACTGGTAGCAGACATATCTTCAATGCAATCTCATCTGAAAACAAATACTTGTCCAAATCATCAATAAACTGATTTCTTTTTGGCTTCATTTTGAACTTAATTCTTTCTGCAATGTCTTTTGAACTGGGGAGGATCGGGTACTTCATTTACCAACATAGATTTGTGTAAGTGGTACATTGGTTCAATACTAACAATGATTACTTACCATATATATAGTTACCAAGACGGACCCCAAAATATCCAACAGCTTGATTAACAAAGATGTTCTACTGATTTCTAAAGGTTGAAAATCTGCAAGATTGACATATGAATGTGTAATATTTGAATGTATAGATGTACTATTAACTTGATTATTGTTACTGTTATTATTATTATTATGCTGGCTACTCTGTGTGGTTGGTGTTGTTGGTGTTGATGTATTTACAGAAGATGAAGTCTTTTGTTTTCTTATTTGCAGACGACTGTTGTTGTTGTTTTGATTGATGATTAGGCGGCGAAGGATCATTACCACTACTGTTACTATTACTACTAATATAAGGAGAAACAAACTGCTTGTTTCATACCGTTACTTTGGTGGAATGACATGATCACGTATATATATATATATAATATCTGTTTGTTTGAATGTGTGTCAAGTTATAAAAATAAGAAGAACCAATATTCCAAGATCAAAGATTTTGAAAATATGAATTTTTACATTTTCCAAGAAAATTTGTTCTAATTTAAATTTAAATTAGATCACAAAGAAAGTAGAAAATAACACAATTCAAAACCAACCATTTAAGTTCAAACTACACTTTCTTGCGCAATCCGGATAGGAGAGATGTATTAGTTGATCCACTGGAAATCAGATCATAACATCTATCTTCATTATTGAGATTCATAGTACTATGAATTCTTGATCGATGGTTCAAAAAGGTATTTTCATCGATCCAACAACCCCTCGATCTTAAAAACAACAAAACAACAACACTACCCCTAAACTCTTTTGATCGACAAGTTCAGAAACGAAAAAAATTAATTTCTGTAGATTTTAGATCAACAACACCAACTTTCGACCGAATGATCTTCTTTTTATCAACATATATTTTTTATATAAAGGCTTAGTATGTCTTTTGTTGGCTGTATCGAAATGTATTTTTCGAAATCCAAGATTTATTCCAGATGACTTTCTAATGTGTGATGGATCCTCAACCAGGGATCTAATGTGCTTAGAGACCCAAATCTTCCAAACTATGCACCTGCTTACCTTCCAGACTTGAGAGGAAGATCTCCACTTGGTGTTGGAGCCGGTCAAGGATTAACCAATAGAAATTTGGGTGATAGAGGTGGTTCCGAATCCGTCACTCTTCTAGAATCACAAATTGCCTCGCACGATCATTCCGGAGTCACCGCTCTGGAAATCCTGCTGATTACATTGTTGTACACCAGAGCGGCTCTGGGATTAACCATTGGCATACGACAGGATTTTTAGATGGAGGTCAAACACCATGTATGGTAAAGTTGATGATAGAAAAAAGTGAAGGACCAAAAAATTCCAACTACCCTCTGTCACATCATACACACAACATTCCATCTTCCGGAGGAAACCAACCACATGAAAAACATGCATCCCTATATTGCATTATACTTTATCATTAAAACAAGATAAACAAGCGCTTGTCTGTATTACACAATAAATATTCACAACAATCTGTATTTAACCAACATTGAAATTTTCAAAAGATCATTACAGAGAAGATAAATAAGACAGAGTCAGTCAGTTAAACTAATAATATAAACTTTGAAGATTTCAATTTATGGTTCATTGCTGGCTTCTTCAAAATTGGTGCTTTGATTACTCCAGGTTTGTGGTAGAGGTTTAGATGGTCTGGTTGGTGGAATTTGTGGTGTTGCTGACTCTGTGGTTTCGGTTGGTTCAAATGCTCCAAGTGCCATTGGCTTTTTGATACGGAGGGAACCGTTACCATTTGATGGAATAGGTGGCATTGAGGTTCTTGGTGATTGAGAGTTTAATTGTGCAGATGCTCCAAAAGTGAAGCTGCTTTGAGATTTACCTACAAGGGATGGGCTTACTGATGATGGCGAGGGAGCAGTTGTTCCTTGAGATGGTGAAGAAGTAGGAGCATTATTGTTCAGCATTGTTGATCCTAATTTTTGTGACACTGAAGGTGAATCTAAGAGTTGGTGGTTTGAATGGAGGTGTTGGGGCAACTGGACTTGGTGTTTGGGATTGAATATTTAGTAGTACTAGTAAGTGACAAAACTACTTTTACTTGATTGAATTGGAGGTCTTGCCGGGGTGTTATTATTATCCGATGATGTCGATGCAGTACTTGGTTTTGACACACCAGGAGTTGGAAGTGGCTTTGATATCGTAGCAAGAGGTTTTGGCTGCTGGTTTTTATAACACCATTGCTAATTGATGGTTTTGGAGCTGATGGTACAGGTGCGTGGTGTTGCTGAAATGGGTGGCTTAGAGACAACTACTGATGGTGTAGATACCTGTGGGGTAGGTGCAGATACCTGTGGGGTAGGTGTGGATACTTGTGGTGTAGAAGTAACTGCTTTATCCTGTTGTGGGACTGGAACGACATAATTTAGTTTTTTGGTCACGAATAGCTAGTAATCTTTGTGAAATTTGGGCAAAAGTTGGTCTTTGGGTGGGATCTTTGTGCCAACATTCCTGAATCAGAGAAGCATAGTTAGTTGGTGCCGATGGTGGAATAGTGGGACGAAGACCATCACAGATTGCATCTTCCAATTGATAAAGGAAAGATGAATGAGCTACTGGATACTCATCGAATGGTAATAATCCTGTGAGAATTTCCCAGAGGATAATACCAAAACTGTAAACATCTGCTTTCTCAGTGTATTCTTCTCCACGCATGATTTCAGGTGCCAACCATATTGGATTTGATAGTTTCTCACGTCCAAGTGCAGAGGTTACTACAGCTCTAGTTTCACCAAAGTCACTCACTTTACAGACAATCTCCGAGTTCATATCTTGGAGCATGAGTATATTTGGTGACTTTAGATCACGATGGCAAATCTTTGGGTTAAAATCATGGAGATATTGAATGGCAGAAGCGATATTTTGGGCAATCTTGATTCTTGTAAGCCATGGAGCATTGGTTTGTTTACGGATAAAGTCATAAAGGTTACCATTGGGTATGTACTCCATTACCAAACAACATGGGTTCAAGCAACATGCTTTCAATGACACGATGGATTTGTGGTTTAGTGTGTTAGATAACCAAACCTCACGTCTAAACTCACGGAAAATCTCTTCAGATTGCGAACGACCCTCGATGATTAATTGTTTGATAGCTACCAACTGACCACGAAGACGACCCTTATATACTGTTCCAAAACCACCTTCTCCAATCTTTTCAATGATCTCCATATCCTTATAATCGATAGTAAAGTTGGAACCCATATCGCTTAAAAGAAGTTCTGGTACAATTGACTCTAGCTTGATTGCTTTTTCCTCACCATTCAAAGCAGACTTGCAAATCAATTCTGTCTTTTTGGCAATGATAGCACGCTCACAGTCCTCATAGAGGAAATGAGTACGCAAGTCATTATTCTTGAAAGAGAAACTTTGATTAATGAGTGCTGATGCGCTGTTTAGGAAATTCTTTGAATCCTTAAGCTTGGTCTGCTTATTTTTGTAGAGAGTAAGGAACTTGGGACCTGCATTCTTCTTTCTCTTCGCTTTGAGAGTTCCACCTGGTGATATGTCACTCTCATAGTCCTCAGTGAAATCCAATCCTGAATCTGTGGGATCTTCACTAATACGAGGCAAAGTTTGCTGCAGATTAGTGTTGGTAGGCGAGTAACCGGAGGTGGGCTGTCCATCTTTACTTGTTCCGAGTCCTGTCTGTTGTAGTTGGATGGCTAGTTGTTGGATTTGTTGTGCAGTTAATGGCTCAGCACCATCATTAACAAATGCTTTGTCAGATGAGAGATTAAGTCCACGTGGAAGTGTAGTGGTACCAGACATATTTGCAATTGTCTTACAGTTGGAACAATTGCAAGGTACTAGGAATTGGAATCTCAACTTGTACCAACCGGACAATAATACCTCTGCTGTTTCAACGATGAAACGAAGGAGATTGACTGCATTCTTACCCCATGCTCTAATTAACACCTGATTGGAGGTGGCTTCTATCAAGGACATAGATGACTCACGATCTACCAATAAACCAAACTTCCAATACTCTTTGACTGTGGTAAAATGCATAATACGAATCATCAATTTGGAAAAACATACCAATCGGAAGGAATTCAAATTGGTAAATTCTCTCGAAAACTGGTGAAGTCTCTTTCTTGAGTTCATCGAGAACCTTGTCCATTGATGCTGGTCTGTCTTCGTTCAAAAGAACTGGAATTAAGTGCTTAACACTGACTTTGGCAACAAGTGTTGTTTGATGAGAAGGTGAGGACAAAGCTGATGGTGTTTGACTTTCATTTTGAGCAGATAAATTCTTTGCAATATTCAGGGAAGAACCTTTGGAAATGGATCCACCAAATTTACTGTTCAACTTTGAAACATTGCCAGTACTGGTAGTAGTATTGGCCGGTGAATTTGATTGATTGGCTGTGAGGAAATTTGATTTAAGTTTAGATATGTTGTTCTGTGGTTTGATATTTTGTGGTATTGGTGTGGTATTGACCACCTTTGGATCTGGAAGTGGATGAATGATTTCGAATCTTTGGAGAATAGCTAAAAGTACATGGTGAAGATGATGTGGGAAATCGGGTGGTTTCCAAATTTGATGAAGATTTGATTGCTCCAATACACCAGACTGTACCAAAGTTTGGTTTGCTGGTGATGAGTGTAGCCATCAGTTTGGTCAACCAAGGTGGCTCAATGAACACAAATGAGTCCAATCCTGACTTTATATCATCAAAGTAGACAATGATACCAAGTTCACGAAGGAAATGGGCAGCACTTGGAACTTGGGCAGCAGAGATACCACAAGATTCAGCCATTGCAGCGAATTCGTCGATTGTAATAATAGGTGGTGTATTCATTTCACGCTCGCTAAGGATCAATGACTCTAATTGGAAGAGAATGATCTTGGATAGTTGACACCGAGCTTTTTCTCGGCGCGACCAAGACGAACAATTAAATTTTGGAGTTTGTTTGATGTTCTTGCCTGATTTGCAGCTAACTGGAAGGAATCCCTTGATGGATGGGAAAGTAGTAAAGAATCTACTTTCGATTTCGGCTTGAATCTTTTCTTCCTGTCCAGATGCTAGCTCATCAAGATGTGTACCAACTAAGATGACCTGTGCGTCTCCACCCCAAGCTTCAATACATTGAAGCCAATAGGGAACTCTAGATTCAGATTCAATGTGGAATGTGGCCATGTTGAATACTACAATGAAGAGTGATCGACTCGATATAAAGAATTGATGTGTTGAATAGTAAACTTCTTGACCTGCGAAATCCCACAAACTGAATGTGACTGGTGTGGCTGAATCCTCTTGTGAATTTGGTTTCCAATCATCCATATCAATACCGTCTGTCGATAAATTGAGTGTTGTGTTGAGTGGATTGATTGCCATTGCGGTGTTACCAAATTGGGGCTCAGGTTCGACGACAGTTGTCTTTCTACGTGTTCCAAGACCAATGGTTTGACGAAGTTTCTTTGAAACTGGAATGACTTCTTTCTTGAGACACTTGGCAATTGAGGTCTTTCCTACGTTTCTTGGCCAACCAACATAAGCTTCATTCTCATACAAGGTAGGTCCTTCGATACTGGTTGTAAACGAAGATAGGTAAGAATACCAGTAAGCTGTTCGTCTTGTAAAAATCTCTGGAAGCTCGATCTTTAGTTCAGAACTAAGTGGATTACCAACGATAGCAACTGATTTCAATTTATCTAACTTTGACAACTGCCAAGGTAACTCACTAATTTGATTGTAGGAGATATCAAGATTAACAAGGTTAACCAATTGACCAATCTGAGGAGGCAAGGTTTTAATACGATTTTGACTGATGTTCAAATCTGTAAGTGTGACAATATTTCCAATCTCCAATGGAAGGAATCCAATATTTGATTCTGAGAGATCTATCTTTTGAACTCGCAAAGCCCATGCTTCGAGAATTCTCTGTTTAATTGGGTGGAAACATGGCGCACCATTGATAGAAAAAGCCTCCAATTTGGTTAAACTGGTAAACAGGGTAGTTGGTAAACGACTAAAGAAATTTCTCTGCATCATCAAGGTCTTGAGTGAAGTCAATACTGGTAGTACATCATCGGCAATCGATTCAATGACATTGAAGCTAATATCAAGGTGCTGAAGTTGCTTCAACTGTTGCAAACCTGTTGGAAGGGAAGACAAATTGTTGTGTGAAATATTAAGACGACGCAACTCTTTGGCTTCTCCAATATCATTTGGCAGTTGGTTGATCTGATTTGATGAGAGATCCAAAACTTGAACTCTTTGTAGCTCCTTAAAGAAGGTTGGTGGTAGTGTAGTAATACAATTGTGATCCCAAATACAATTCCGTGAGATCTGCAAGTCTACGGTTGTCCAGCTGTAGCATGTTTAACTTGTTCAAGTAAGCAACAGTGATTTCCGATGCATCCAGATGTCCAAGATCGAGAAGCGTTCTTGGTTGAGATGGAGGTGCAGGTTTGTTTGAGGTTTCACGGCGTTTTCTAAGATCGAGACGATTCTTTATATGTAAATCTTGTTTTTAATCTTCTCTCCATAGTCTGGTGGAGTGGAGCTGAATACTAAAAGTGTAAGCGAAGTGGTGTAGTTGGAGAGCCAAGCATCGTATAACTCTATAGCCATAGGTGGTGAAATAGCATTGTCCTCCAAGAACAGTGCATTAATTGTTTGTTGATATCGCAACAATCTAAGAATGTGTGATGCTCCATCATTTGTTATGGCATTGCATGTCAAACTCAAGATTGACAATGAGGGATGAGACAAGACACCATCTACGACACTTGCCAATCCACTATTATTGATTTGAGCTTTCATTCAAGTCTAGCTGTGTCAAAGATTGGTTGTATCTGAGTGCATCTCCCAATGCAATAGCCCATGTGGGAGACAATGCATTCTGTGATAAAGTCAAGTGTGTCAGTGAACGACTGACCGAGACATATGCAACGAGCAGATTCATAATCTTCTCAGTCATAGTATTTGGCGCAAAGAAGAGATGTGTAATGAAATTAGTTGATGACAACTGTGTAAAAACCAGTTTTAGGTTCGCCGGTCTTTAAGATCTGGGCATTCAACTCTAGCTTTGGTACGCTGACCACTTGAGATTGCCTTGATAACACCTTGAATATCTTTTTGGATCTTCGTCATCAATATCGTCATCTCCACCACCTGTAGTAGTGGCGCTTGGTGTAGAACCCATTGAAAAACTATTAGCATGAGTTGAAGATGGCGTCTTTCTTGTTGCTTGTTGAAAACTTAGCATCCATTCTCCTTTTTTCCTTTTCATTCAATGCCATATAAAATATAGACGATTCTTTTGTTTTAATTTGGAATCCTTTTCTGTATTCTAATGTTAACATGAAAAAAATAGAGTTAGCATTTTGACATTGTGATGTCTAATTGATTTGTAAACTAGCCAACATACCGAAACCAAGCTCAGGATCATCAACTTGTACATTTGATACTCTTTCCAATTTCTTTAATAAATGAAGTGATCCTTCATAGGCAATTAAATTTACATTTGAATTTGGAGGAGCATCTTCCAGCTTTTCGGTAAACATAATAATATCAGAGAACAGGAATGCATAATAATTGGTTCTTTGATTATTATATTGTTCAATTAAATTTCCTTCTTTCAAAAATCTTCTGCTCTGTACTATTTCATAGCTCTGTCATTAATCGATTTGATTAGTATATGGATTCTTTTAAGTTTGAGAAATGTTCTTATAATTTACATTAAACAAACCAATGGTATTTGATTTAATGGAATTTGAGATCGAAATGACTTTGTTGATGTTGTTAGACTCAATGACAATCTCTTTTACAACAATGCCAATTTGATGATGAAGTTTGGTGTAGGTCTTGTAGTCCTGTGATTGTTTTGGAATTGAGTCCATGAATGTACGGAAGAATTGGTTGAATCTAGCTAGATAGTGAATCGGCAGGATCAAAAGTGATGGTAAACTGTAGTAAGTATATTCGTTGGTAAACTTTGCACTGCTGGTATTCGAAGATGGATTCAATCCAGTCTTTCTGAGATTATTCAATCCAGATTGCAGAGTGTTTGATGCCTCGTAATTGGCACCAAAATATATCACTTAATGAAACTGGCTTCATCACACTCGATGCTAAATTGATAGTTTGATTAGCATTGGTAATATAATCAGTTATATCAAGCATCACCTACCTGTGAAATCAACTATTGGTGCCAACTTGTAGTTAAAATCATTTTGTAATCTCTGTTCTCCACTCTTTACGAAAATGATCGAAACGTGTATTATTGAATGCCAATGAACATAATGCTGACAATCCATAATTATACAATAACGCATATACTTTATATAACTTTAAATATCCAGTCTATAAAAATAATCATTAGAGTTAATATCACTATGCTGTAGCTCATTGTCTATACAGGACATGGTAAGGAGAATGGATATATATAACTTACAAATTGTGAAATATAGATACTAGTTGTTGTTGTGATGTTTGTGGTGATGCTAATGATTTTTGGAGATCCTCGAGGATGACTGTATTGAAACTGGATATCGATTCGATGACGTTGAATACCTTCTTTACTTCGTCTTGTGTCAGGAGTTGGTCGCTCTTTTTCAGTGGTTGATAGAACACTTCAATCATCACTTTAATACTGTCACCATATTGGGAAGTAAAAGTTGGCCAAATGCTGAAGGATCTTCTTTTGATCCTCACTAACTGGGCTGTTGGTACCATCGTCACGCTTTGACATTGGTGGTGAATTATTGCCGCTACTGCTCATACTATTGCTCTCTTTTTCTTTTTCTTTTTCCTTCTCTTTCTCCTTTTCCTTTTCCTTGTCTTTATCTTTTGACTTGTCGAGCACTTTAGAGAAGAACATCGATCTTGTCTCCATTCTGCTTTCCTTTTCTTTTTCTTTGTCCTTATCCTTTTCTTTCTCCTTTGTATCTTTGCTATCTCCGTCTTTGTTTGCGCCATTGCTGCTCAGAGAGTTGTTGGTCGGAGAGGGTGGAGAATTGGAGAGAGGCGATGTCTGTGAAACTGTAATGGTAGTCGATATATTATTGTTGTTGTTGTTGCTGCTGTTTGTATTGTTGGTAGGTGCTTGATTTTGCCAGAAATCCATCGCTTTCTTGTGATTCTCTTGGGTGGCTACTGTGGAGAGTGAAGGTGTTGCTGGGGGTGCTGGTTCGCTCTGTTTCTCTCCAGTAACCACCTTCACGACCTTGCTAAACAGTCCTCCACTGTCTTTGCTGCCATTGGCCTCTTTCTCTTTCTCACGCTCTTTCTCACGTTCCTTCTCTTTCTCTTTGTAGGTGCCATTTGCCTTTTCTATTTTCTCACGCTCCTTTTGGAGTTCTCTCTCACGCTCCTTTTCACGCTCGATCTCCTTCTTTATTTCCTTTTCTTTCTTCTCCTTGTCTTTCTTGTCTTTCTTGTCTTTATCTTTCTTGTCTTTCTTCTCTTTCTTTGTAGGCGCAGGCGTTACACCACCCGAATTATTCAATTTATCTTTTGATTTCTTAATATCATCCATCTTACAATTGTTTTATTCTATAGGATTTGATTTGATCCAAGAGACAAACACAACTCTTTTCAGTTTAATAATAAGATAAAGATAAGTTGAATAAATAAATGAAATCTAGATATATATTATTATACCTATATATTCTTATAATTAAACAATAATATATAAATATAAATTATAAAGATAATCTATAATAATAATAATACAACAACAACAGTTATACTAATAATAATAACAATAATAGTATACTACTAATAAAACAACACAACAAAGTAAAAGAAATAACTAAAAATAGTCAGTTCTCTTCACTTCTATTCTTCTCCTTCTTTCCTTGCTCGCTTTCTTTGCTTTTGTTGTTTCCTTTTCTTTGCTTTACTTTGTTATTAGATTTAACTTGAAAATGAGAACCTGTATTTGTTGATATTGTTTTTGTTGATGTTGTTGTTTACTTGTTGTTGTTGTTGTTGTTCTCTATTTCTAAATTCTATTTTTAATTTAATAGATATACAGTGTTATGTTAATAATAATAATCTTAATATTTATATAAATGGAAGGTATGCAAGAAAGAACGCATCACTGAAGATTGATTGATTGATTGATTGATTGATTGATTGATTGATTGATTGATTGATATGTTATTCGTCGTAGTAATAGTAGTTTATAATAGTGTAGCAGTAGTTGATTAATTGATTGATTAGTATTATTATTGTTATTGTTGTTGTTATTATTTTTATGATTGATTACTCTGTATTTGGATATTGTTAAGGTATTCTTTGTGTACAAGGTTGCTTTCTGCTGCTGCTACTTGCTTGTTGCTTTTAATATCAACTGTTGAACCAAAAAGGAAAATAAAATATCAAAAAATTATAAAACCAAAACATAAAAAGTTAAAAAAAACAAAACAAAACAAAACAAAATATGAGTGAATATGTGTGTTGGCTGTGTGTCTCTCTCTATCCTTGCTGAAGAGTGACTTGCTTATTGAGAAGCGAAACTGATTGATAGATAGATTGTAGATGAAAAGATAGTTATTTTATATGTTGTTGATTATATATGATGTTAATGATGATGATGATGATAATGAGGATGATGATGGATGTGGTTATTGGTGTGTTGGTAACTCCTCTTTTGGTGGTTGTGGTGTTATATTTTAAATGATTGACTTATTGGTGTGAGTGGGTGGAAATGCAAGTGAAGTGTGAAGAGTATTTGTTCTCTGAAATTAATATACTGACACTACTATATAATAATAATATAGTGGTGCTGTGTTTAAATGATTGTCCTATATGGTTCGTATTGTATGTTGGTACTATAGTTACACTTTTTTTTTATAATATTAATAATAATTTATGAACAACAAACCTATTGTCGATTTCGAATGTAGTAGTATTTGTCAATGACACCAATATAATAAATAATAATAATAATAAAATAAAAATAAATTAATACTACTCTTAATTAATAATATGAAGTATTTGTTTCATTTAATTGAGTAAGTATATTGATGTTGCTGGATTGTTGTTGGATGGATGTTGATGATGTTGATGTTGATGATGGTGATAAGTATGAACAATAATAATCAAACCAATAATTAATTTGTACTGACATTCTAATATATGACCAATGTCATGTAATGGATGGATTGGGGGTGTGTTGAATTGGGTAGTTTTTTAAAAATCAATAAAATCACACCCACACACTTACCAGTGCAATCAGAGAGTGATACTAATATAGAACAGGTGATCTGTTTTTTTTTTTGTGTGCGATCAGATTGAATTGATTGACTTGCAAACAACAAGTTTAAAAAAAGTTAAGTTAGGATCTCTTCGTGAAGTGATGTGGCTGCAATGAATCGAGTGTGGAGTCAATGAAGAGTTGGTAGAACAATAAATCAAAACACTAATATGTTTGTGACATAGATAGAATGGCTCAAAGTAATAAGATAGGTTGATTGAACTAGTCGGATATTGGTTGGGAGCTAGTTGCACTAGGTGGAGTTTGGAGGTTTTATACTCTACTTTAAAGTTTGCTATAATACAATGTTACTAATTCTTGAAACTTTTGTTCTGTATGAATATTTGTAATTCTAATTCCTTCTGTTTGTCAATTATATTATTATTATCTTGTTGTTGATTTGTTATTCCTCTTCTTCTTTATCTTGTGATCTGATAGGTTTGCTTTATTATTATTATTATAGAATACAATATTTACTTTTCTAACAATCTTTTTTTGTTAGTGTTTTTCTTTTTAGTTTTGATTCAAATACTCTTAATTTCTTTAATTAATAAATAAAAAAATAAGTGATCGTGTTGTTGTTTTGATATGTTTTAGCATGGATGCCTAGGCTAAACAGTGATGAGGCAACTTTTGACCAACAAAAATAAATTTGGTTTTGTTCTCAGTGTATTGTATGAGGGTTGAGGTTTATTGATCAAAGTAGACAAAAAAAAAAACAAAAACAAGATTAAAGACGCGAATCAATGTAAACACCACCATCAAACCAAACACCCATTTTATAATAAAAAGTTCTTCTCGGGGATCGAATTCCATGAATGTATTAGTTTTTTTTTTCAAAGTCTAAAAAAAAAAAAAACAACAAAACAAAGCATTGAACCCAAAAAAGGAAGAAAAAACTATGATACAATATGCAAAAAACCCAATACACTGCACTGGATTTTTGACAATAAAATAATTTTAAAATCTTATTGATTTAGAGCTTTTTGCCAAAAAAACATGTTAAACTTAGTCTAGAACTAGTTCATCCATTACATTCACCTCATAGTAGACCATTATCAATAGCACAATTCCCTCGACTAGAGACACTTGTTTAGCTTAATGCCTATTGCTAGCTTATCCTAACTGAAATCTTAAAAGAATACACGTTTAACTATATTATATTGTTATAAGTCTTTAATTATTATTATTATCTCGTTTTTTAAATTTCATGTTCATTTCCTGTTTGAAACTACAGTTCAAAATATTTATTTATAAACAACGATATATTAAACAGTTTTCGATTGTTTCCTTTCATTCAGCGAACATTCAAACTCAGAGTTTGAAAATCTTGATTTGGATCCCAATCGATTTGATTTTTTCAATCGATCTTTATTCTAAAAATGACAGTGAATGCAAAATATTGGGGTATTTTAGATGATTTTTCATTTACAATTTGTCATTTAAATTGAATATTTAATTGATCTTGAATTCGAATTAGTTTGAGCAACTGGAGGGTTTGACTTGTTTGATTTCTTTTGAGAAAAATAGAAAAGTATTTTAAGACAATCCTATTCCAGACCAGGGACATAATAGTGTTCAAACCATTGTATTATTATTGTATACTGGAAATGGAGTTGGTTAGACCAACCTTTATAAAGTGCCAGTCCTTTGCATAGCAATTTGTTGATAGGTATTATTATTTTCAATGTTTTTGAAGTCTATATTTGAGGTTTAATCAGTATTCTTCCAGGAGGTCTTGTTTGGTTATCAGGATTGTTTTTTTGAGAATGTATATGTAAAATTTGATTATAAATATGAAAATAAAAAAGACGAAAATCAGAGAAAGGGGTGTGGTATACATGGTAGAACGCTAGCTTTGCATGCTTGAAAACCGGGATCGATACCCGGCACCTCCAAGTCTCTATTCAGTAAATGTTAAAAATGCGCGCAAAATGAAAAATAAATAAAAATGAAAACAAAAACTAACAAATAACAACAAGGTAGTGCTAAGGAGCTGGTATGGTTGTCTGCTTGTGACGTCTTGGGTTGTGGGTTAGAATCACTGTTTTATATAATTTCCCATTACTCTTCCGGGAGCCCATGTAAACTTTATTATTTGTATGAATACCTCCTCCCATGAAGAATATGTAAATTGACAAGCAAAGTACTAAACTATGTAAACCATTGGTCTTCGAATTACCTAACATTCCTCTAGAAAGTTATTATTACTACCATTTTATAGATTTGACGCTATTGTCTAACTTTTACTTTGTATCACATTTTTATATATTTAAACAAAAATAAAAAACCAAATTGTGTTCCTCTTGGATGTTGGATAGATGTTGTTGTTAAACTTTTAAACATCTTCTTGTAAAGAAACGGAGAGATGGAGTTCAAGTAGGACAGAAGAATAGGAAAAATCTAGAAGGCAAATTTTCACCAACGATATCAACTATTGGGATAAAAATAATAATAATTAAAATTTAAATATATATCATTAAGAATATTTTTAAATATTATTACTTTGTCTAGATATTCAAACACACGAAACTTTTACATTTTGACTGTAATAGATTTTTAACCACCACCTTTTATTTGTTAATAATAATTCATGAATAGTATTTTACCATTGATGAGTTAATGAAACCTATTAAAACCTAAGTGTATATTATCATTATTGATAGATCCATTTTTGAAATTTACAAAAATAAAATATTTTCTAACCAAATTATCTCTTACTAGGTTCTATTTAGATACCAAGCTATATTGTCCAATTGTATCCAAAAAGTATAAAACATCATCATCTGTATCTGAAATTATATGAACAGTTCAACTCTGAATCACAAATCAACTAAATAAAAGTACAGCTTTGAATAATAACGATAACTTCCAATAAATACCATTTGATAAAGGACTCCTATTGGGAAATTTGTTAAATGGAGATATTAAATAAATAAGTATATTTACTAGATTTAAAGTCTTTTATTTATCCAAAGAATCATTAGAGCCATGGACTATAAATAGTGAATAAGATTGTTTCAATTCTATACAATTCTAAATTTAAAAACAATTAAAAATGAACAAGATTTTACCAGTAGCTTTCTTAATTTTGGTTCTCGTTACTCTTGCTATTTCAATGACAAATGAAGTAAATATGAACTGACAAGAGTTGATAATTGAACTTTCCAGAATTGACACCAGAACCAATGCAACTATTATCATCACAAATCAAGCCATTTTAGATATGATCTTACATAATAATACAATTGTTATTTGAAATTAATAAACCAATCATGTAAATTTCCTTCCAGAAGTTAATTTACAATATGATCAAAAATCCATCTTAACTTTAGTACTTAAGATAATTCAAGATTTATAAGAGTTTCATTTAATATTTATTTAATGTAAATCCATTTGAACCATTTTTTTCATGGAGGAATTTTTCTTCTTTTTGTAAAGGGCATAGGATATACCTGCGATTAAAGCAGCACCAACAACAGAAACAACAACAGCAACAGGAATAAACCCAGTCTCTGTTCTTTTTTGTTTTTCTGCAGTTTCTGAAAATACCAGAGGATTTTGAGTAAGAAACGAAAATAGGATCATAAATAATATGATCGGTAAAGTTGGGAATATTAAGAGCAATTGATACACTGCTTTCACCTTCTGAGTCAGGGAAAGATGTGGTATCTTGTACAACTTGAATGTCTAAGATATAGTGAATATGGTCGCGGATTAGACGATTGGAGAATGTGCCTACTAATCCACCAAATGGAGTGTCGATGGTCATTGACTTGAGAGTGGAAGTCAAGGAGTTTTGTTGACTTGTTACGACTGATGGAGTTGTTTGACAATCGTTGATCGTATTTGTTGGGTAGGTTGCTTTGTAGACAACGATCAAAGAGTTTTGTGGATTGGCAAATGTAACATTGGAAATCTTGACTCTGTGTGAGAATGCATTTTGTGGGAACACAAGATTCTGACCAACAAATGAACCTGTGAATTCTTTCTTCCAGGTTGTTGTTTCGACTTCTAGGACGATAGTATTTTGACCTTGGTATGATCCTTGGTTGACAGTACGAATATATTGTTCATTTTCAGTGGTGTTGACAACACTCCAAACCATTGCAGTATCATTGAAGTTCCAGGTGCGAACAGTGTTTCCTGATTGGTCTACTTCTCTAGCTCCAGCAATTAATGCATTAAATGTGACATTTAAAGAAAATTGAGCACTCTTTGCATCTACAGATGGTGTGACAATACCAGTGTATTGAATATTACATGTTGAACCATAAAATCCGGAATTACATTGACAGAATCCATTGACACATTGACCATTTTCACCACAACCTAGTTCACAAAGATCTTTAAGATAGTTAAATACATCGGATTCACTCGATAGTAATCCTGATTGGACATTGATTGGGATCATATCATTTTCAGTTTGTTGAACAGTGGCATTAAAGTGACAACTGAGGGAAGTTGAATTGATGAGAACTGGATTCTCACAGTTGATTCCTCCAACTTGGACACTAAGTGGTTCAATAAAGTAGCTTCCACCCACAGTGATGGTTCCACCCACTTGATAGAACAATTGGGTTGATGATGTGATTGTTGGTGAAAGAGATGAGTATTTAGATGTTCCTGATTGGCCATCGATGGTAACATTAACTAGAGCATTCTTCATTGATTGTACACCTAAGGAACATATAAAGATTGAGCCTTCGGTTGGTGCCTCAACAATTGACAATTCATAGAACCAATACTGATTCCAATTGTGGTATCTTCATTGGATGCAGTCTTTGTATTCAAATAAAGTCCACTGATTGTAACTGAACCACCATATGGTGAAACAGATACCACTGAAGTAATCAATGGTTTAAGTTGCAAACAAAATTGAATTGGATGTGAGGGAGTCAACAGTCACAGTAATCAATGTATTCTTGGCATTAGTAGAAAGTAGTGCAAGAATCAAATTGTCAGAAACACTATTGATTGTGTATCCAGTGGAGAGAGAGACTTTGTTCAATGATGATCCAAAGTTGGTTCCAGAAATTGAAATAATGTCATTTTCTTGAATTATCATAGAGATAGTAGGTGATTCATATTGGAATCCAATTGAGTTACTAGAAAGATTTTCAATGGTAACGGTGACTTGATGTGCATTACCGGTTCCTGATGGAGATGTACAAACTATTTGTTGATTGTTGTTTGCAGTCCATTTAATACCTGAGCAACTCAAAGAATCTATGGTAACATTTGTATTGGTTTGTCTTCCACTTCCAGTGAAATGATTCAAGAAGGTACCAGTAATAGTAATTTCAGAACCTTGAGTGGTAGACTTGGTGACACTGGAGATGATTGGGTAAAAAGATGCATAAAGTCCATTGGTTGATCTTCCATCAACGGTGACAATTATTAATCCATTGACTGATGTTTTCTGGAGCTTGGAAAGTGATAGTGTTTGCCAAGGTAAAAATAGTAATAGCTTGACCATTCAAACTTATAGTGACCAAATCTGGATCATTTCCAAAGTTTGTACCAGTTAATGTTACAACATTATTGTAATCAACATTGATGCTAACAAGTGATGGTGCACCATAACTGAAATTAATATTGTTGGATTTACCATCGATAGATACTTGAACGGGAATGTTCTTTCCGGAACCAGCTGGTGCATTACAAATAATATATGAGTAAGTAAGTCATTTGGCAAGAAGGCTGGTGAGGCACATGGTTGGTTGATTGAGCCCATGAAAGTAATAAGAACATTGGTTGCTGTCTTATTCTGACGCTGGGAATTCAAAAAACTACCTTGGATGGTGATTTGACCTCCGGATGTGCTAGTAGATGTGATAGACAAAGAACTGGAGTCAAGACAATATCGAGAGTATTTGGGCTTGAGAATCGATGTCTACTGAAACAATACCACTCTGGGCGAATGTTGGTAATGGTGCAACTAAAGTAGTATCAGATGTAGATGTAGCAAGAGATTGTTGTGTTGACATCTTAACTTTTGGATACATCTGGATTAGATCCAAGATTTTGACCAGTGATTGTGATAGATACTCCATTTTGGATCCATGAGGTAATTGATGGTGGTAAATATGCAAATGGGATGGAATTAGAGATGGAGTTGTCAATAGTGACAGATAGAGTATTGTTTGATCCAGTTCCAGCAGAAACTCACAGACCACAGTATCAAATTGATATACAATTGGATTTGAACATAGATTTCCTCCAACCAATACTGATTACTGTTGTATCAGTGGTGTTGAATCTCTCGGAAGTCAAATGAACTCCATAGATGGTGATTGGGCCACCAGTAGTTGGAGCAGTTGATACACTTGAAATAGTGGGGACAAGAGTGTATGCCAGCATATTAGATACTTGACCATTGACAGTGATGAATAGTTGTCCATTCAAAGTGTTTACTTGGGATATTGTTGATGCTTGTTAATTGAGAAACACCATTTGTCAAAGCATTCGATGATACTGTTGATTACCAGTAAAAGTTTGTAATGTTATTGACACGTCATTGATATCTGCACCGAAATTAGTACCGGAGACAGAGATAAAATTAGGAGTTACCAAGACTTCATTGATTGTTGGTGGAAAATAGTTGATTCGGAAATCATCCATATATCCATCAATTGAGATTTCGGCATTCACATTTCTTCCAGAACCAGCTGGGGCAGTACAAACAATTGTATCACTTTGATTGATGTTTGCATTAGTGCATGGTTTGCGAGTTGATGGTACACTCAGACTGAGAGTATTCCACTGATATTAGTTGGGTTGAAGAAGTTACCAGTAAAAACAATTCACCTCCTACTGTTGGAATATCAGTTGCTGTTTGAACATCTGGGTACAGTTTGAAGTTGAATGGTAATGATGTCTGTCCATTGACGGTGACAGTGATTAAAACCATTGAGTGTGTCTAATTGGAATTGGGACGATGATTGAGTCTCTTGTCAAATGCATTCCGATCGCTGCTGTAGCTGGTTTTAGAGTTGTAAGAAACACTTGCAATTTTATAATCTTCACCAAAGTTTGGCACCAGCAATTGTTGCAACAGTTCCAGTTTGAATGAAGGTGGAAATGACAGGTGGTAAATAAGAGAATTGAGTCAAAATGTTTGATGGAACATCATCAATAAATACTTGGGATGTGATGTTTTTTTCCGGTTCCCTTTGGAGAGTTACAATACAAAGTGACTACAGTGAGACATCTGAGTAGGCTCCAGTGCATTCACCAGTTCCAAACATGACTAGGACTCTGGCATTGGAGTTGTCCTTGTCCCTTGGTTTGAAGGAATTGACCAGTTATTGTAATTTGAGTTTGACCAAGTGATGATGACAATGGACCAACGGAAGTGATTTGTTGGTATCAAGTTCAAATCGAATGGATCTGAAGTTTGTCCACCAACTGACACTGTAATTTAACCGTTTCTGGTGTCGAATGGGAGTGTAATTGTTACATTTTGGGAATTACCAGAAGTTGGATTACTGGATACTGTGATTGGGGAAGGGATGTTGACTTTAATTGTCGATGAAAGTTTCCAAAATTAGTACCCGATACAGTCAATTGGTTTCCTTGTTGAACAACATTTGTGATGACTGGAGGACTATAGTCAAATGTGATATCGTTTGAAGCTTGACCATCAACATTGACTCGTACTACAATACCAGTACCAACACCAGGACCAACATTACATGTATTGTATTGTGAGCATTTGTGATTTGAACTGAAGTGCAAGCATTTCCACCAACATTAACAGTAACAACATTTGCATTATTTCCAAGATTGACACCATTGATCACCAAAAGTCCTCCATTTGGTAGATGGCTTGTTGATCGATGTCAAAATGGGTGGATAATAACCAACTTGGAATCCTGGCAATCTGAATTTTTCCATGTAGAGAAGACCTGGCTTGGCAGATCCAGTTCCTGCTGGAACACTAACAGTGAGTGTCTTGAAATTGGTCAAAGAAAATGTTGATGTAACATTTACCATTGTTGATTGAAAGTTGACGATTGGAATAGCTGAAACCTGCACCATTTGGCATGACCAAATTGAAAGAACCTCCTGTAGTGTTGACTAGCTTGACTGGCGAAGGATCATTGATGACTGGATCGACACCATAATTTGATCCACATTACCATAGAGTACTTCAAATCCAGTAGCACCGTTATATACATTAGAGTTTCAAATCATAGTAAAGATAGTCAGAGGTAAGCATAATTTTTGCCTCCTGGACAATAGAGACCTTTGGAAATATCACATGTACCATCAGAGAGAATTCCAACAGTATTTGCATATGGACCCCAGTAGTTGTTAAAAATTTTTTTAACCAAAGCAACTGAAAAATAAGATTGGAGTCCAGTTCCTGATGTTGGCATTGTTTTCTTGAGCAAGGTCAAGTTGCTTTTGTGAACCTGGTTTGACCAAAATAACGATTATATCCATCAATTAACAATGGTAACTTTTTCAGATAATAAATAGTATTGATAGTATGAAGCTGGAGAAGGATTTAATCTTACTACTCTTACATTGTCGTTATCATCTTTAATTTCAGAGTCAGTAAAATAGAATCAAAAACATTAGGTATTAGGAGATTTACTTACAGATACCAACAATTACAGAACTAACTTGTTGATTTCCAATTTGAAGAGGAAAGTGGTAAAAGAGTCTTTGAGGGTGATGGAGTGAATGGAATTGAGCATGTGATGGCAGTATGGGGAGCTAAATTTTGAACATTGGAACATATGTCACCAGAAGAGCTTAGCTTAACACTCAAACTTGAGGCAATATTACCAAAGTTTTTCACCTTGGATGGTAAGTACATTTCCAGTAAGTGGTTGGTAGACAACTGTAGCATATGGACCTATATCATTGGCAAGTAACATTAATATGTTTTATATATGTATAAAATTCACATTTAATACAAACTTGCATATTTATACAGAATGTTGGTGAAGGGTTTTAACAGAGTCGGTAATGACAAATTTACAAATTCCAGATCCACTTGGGGATATTTACAATTGCCATTGAAGAGTTGATTGATGTATAGGTTAGATTGTTTGGTGTGGATGCTCCAGGAAGTGTTGAGAAGGAATTGGACTTTGAGTAAATTTGTAAAATAGTTGTTCAAATTTACAATGATTTGGCCACCAGAGGTTTTCCAAGGTTCGATAGATGGTTCATTGGTTGGAACATACTCGATAAAAACAAGATTTGTTTTGTACCAATCGAAACACTATGTAACTTATTGGTGGCCAAATAGATTGCGGAAATAAGACTCATCGGAGGGTTTCTGGTTGAGAGAACTCAAAGTTGCATAACCAGGGCAAAATATCATTGAAAGCATCATAGGCAACCAATCCAGTTTTCGGGTCCAGATACATACACCCATTTGTCATTTAAAGAACCTCTTGTAATACCTAATGAAACATAACCTGAAGTAGCAGTGGTGACATTGGCTCTGAAAAAGTTATATTCTTCAACTGTTTGGAATGAACCCCATGTTGGAGTGTATCC
>RCNN01000218.1:0-44192 GCA_003667245.1 Heterostelium multicystogenum | reverse complement strand
ACTCATTGTGTTGTGTGCTGAGAAGCCCTGAAGTTGATCAATTGTTTCTTATTGAAGTACTTGACATTCTTTCCATCGACTATGACGTCTGGCATTAGCTTGCCACTGAAGCATTTGCCTTTGACAAAGTGAGGTATTCCATTTTGCCAGTAGCTGAAAGTGATGGTAGGAGTAGGATGTTCTCTCTTTGCAGGAAGTGAATAATCATATTGGCATAGCTGTAGGAGTGGTAGCGAATTTTGTGAAGCATCATTGATTCCTCTGTTCTTAGACTATTTTGAAAGTTGGCAATTAGCTAAGATATTTTGCTACCTGCAGTTAAGGTCTTACCCATTTCTTAATTACCAATGCCATTGGCCTGATACGTTTGTCAATTGAACAATAGTCAAATATCATCTTGGAGTTGTAGATGGCAAGTGGATTATTAATAGACAAGTCACAAGAAAGCTGACTACGCTCATCTTTTAAATTTAACGATTGGTACTCTTGTTCTTGTAATTGCTTGAACTTGAGTATAATTAATCTAGAGGGGATTTTATAAATATAGCAATTCATGAATAGTTTCAATTGATTGTATCTTACTCCTTTTAAGAATATCTGCAATTCTAAATGTTGCTTTGGTTTGGTCAAGTGGCTTTGATGTTAACAATGAGACGTCCAAATCACTGTGTTATGGAAAGCCAAACCATTGGATGACGATCCAAATAAATACAATTCTGGTTGGAATCCTTTTGAATGAACTTGGCGAGCAGGTCTCCTACGTGTGATAGTATGTGTGCCCCTCGCTTTGTATCTTTGCATCTGAGTGATTCACAGAGTTCAAATGAATCGTTTTGAGAGTAAAGCCATTTTATCAGCAGAAGGATTCACCAAAGGGAGTCTTTGATCTCTCAACCAAGAATGCCAATAATTGTTCTTTCTCAGTTGCCTTTGCCAACTTCTTTTCAGTTCCTTTCTTTTTTCTTGTGAAGTTTGATAGACAGCTTGGCCATTTTCATCTGCTCGGTAACATCGACTTTGTTACGCTCTTGGACATTTTTCAGTTGGTGAACGGTTGGAATGTAGTTGCCATTATTCAGATCCTTGATTGCAGTGTTGATATTATCCAACTTCTTTGTTAGATCCGCAATCCTCTTTCTTTGCTCGACAAGTGGATCGTTAATCTCTTGATCACTTATTTTGACTCCCTTGAACAGTTTTTTCATTTCTTCCATCTTTTTCCGGTATTTTTATACTTTCCACTATGAACCTGAGCCCATCACCACAACATTTGCTTGTTGTCATATGCGCTTTCTTGGGTCTCTGGCTTCTTTGAGGCTGTGTTTTTTTGGCTTTGCTGTAACAGTTGCCGTTGCAGAGGGAGCAGAAGTTACAGGAGGTGGAGTTGGAGCAACTGTTGTGTGTACCTTGTTCTCTTGTAGTTGGCTTCGATTGATAGAGTTGAGACACTCTTTCCAATAGGTTTTTTAAGCTCTTCCTTGGAATTTGCAATTGTTTCCATTTTCAATTTGTTAAGCCTGTCGTATGCAGCTGCAGCAGCTGCATTCGCTGCATTGAGAGCTTTCTCAAATTGGTTACTCTTAGTAAATTGCACCAGGCTATTCATCTCTCGGTTTTGCGTAATACTAAGCTCATTGAATATAGACTGCCATCTATTTTTGTATGCGTATTCGAATTCCATGATTTCCTCGTCACTGGCACCCTCACTTATTAGTCTTGACAATCTATTTGCACGTAGATCTCTCAATTTCTCTTTTACAGCTTCGCGATTGTCAAAATGGGTATTCTTCAACTCCTGTATCGTCATATTGAGTATTGGGTTCTCTTGCTTTTGCAATTTGTTGCACCCTATTGGCAGCTGATATGGGTATTTTTTCGCTCCTGTTTACTTGTTCTACCTGTTCATTAATAGTCTCGAGCTCGTCTTCGAGTTGGAATTTGTGTTGCTTCTTGATCATTTTTGTCATGCAAAGCGAGGGGATCCTTCTGGTTCTGGTGTCTGAGTTGACTCAACTCGGTGAGATTAGAAATCGTCAATGCCAAGAGATCCAAACGAAACTGGTTCTTAGTTGGCAGCCTCTCGGTAGCAAATCCAAGAATCGAATCTGCACCCATTGCCAACGACTTTCAGTGAATGCCAAAATACTATCCACGCACTTCTGAATATCAGTGTAGCTCGAAGTATCCATAAACTGATCCAGGTCCAACTCATACGATAGTTCAAAAGGCTGCAGCAAAGGAACAATAGACAAAGCCGACTTATCAGCTTTACTTAGCACCTTAGGCTTCAAGTATTTCTCTCTGAAATTCGGACTAACAGGGTCATCGTCGTAATCCATCTTTATAATAAAAGTAGTCGTCCTCTAGGCTGACTGAAGTCGGGTGTCAAGTATTAGTCTTAACAATAGCAGTAACAATAACAATAATAGTAATAATAGTAGTAGTAATAGTAGCAGTAGATTCTCTCTTATGCTTTGCTAAGCTTGCTTCCTTAGATTTAAAATGTTGTTGTCTTGGTGTGTTTCTGAAACTTTTATTAAAACTCAATAGTAGTAGTAGCAGTTCTCACCACTTGAGAAAACATTTGGAGATTAATTTTGTTGAGTCGCATGATGCTTTGGAGGGGTGGGGTTATTTACAATAAAAATTGAAATTTAATTTAAATAAAAGTTAAAGATTGGTTGTTTGGTGTTGTTGTACTTTAATCATCATACATTCAAACATACCTCTACCTAGTATATATTATATTTGCTTGGTTAGTTAGGTGTTAGTACCTTGCTTGCTTGCTTTCTTTTTGCTTGTTTGTTGTTGTTGTTGTTGTTCTATAGTTTGTAGTTTGCACGTTGTTAATTAACAATATGTGGATACATCCACGACCCCAATATGCTATCTCACCGCTTTGGTCGGTGCTGCTGGAGAACCATTACTTTGCAATATTGAAATCAAAGTCGGGCAGCAGTTTGCTTGGTCGTCTGGCTGGCTTGGCGGTGCAGGCAAGCGATTCTAATCCACTGGCCTATCGAATTGTATATCTCACAAGTCGCCACAAGTCATTGCTGTGAGTGAATCTCTCGACTTGATTAAAGAGCATTGGACGCTGCTGGAGCGCGACATTGTACCACGTTGGGCGAGCACGAATGGGATGTACGAGATCAATTTGTCATCTCTAAAATCATTGGAATGGCACAGACTACAGATGAGCATGAAAGCTGATCAAAACGACGAGAAATCACTAATTGAATTCAAGCAGCAATTCATGCATCTCGAAGAAAGACTATTAACATGTAAGATACTCTCACCAACTGGTTGAACAGCTGTTAGATAGGATCGAATGTTAACACCATTGCTTTAACAGATTTCAATTGTTCACTCTACTGGGAAGGACTGACCTATGGTAAAATATTCATCACACCGCAATCTGTCTGCTATTACACTAGCAATCCAGTGCAACATATCATTCTACCATTCAATAAGATTACTGCTATCACTAAAGAATCTGCACTTGGATTCCTACCGAATACCATTAGAATCAAAGCATGTATTGGCCCTGACGAAAAGACAGAGAAGAAGGTAAAATGAGAAACACATGTGATATCAATGCTACAGTTACTTACCTCAAGTGTTTATGTTGTTTAGTTTTTATTTTATATTGTATTAAGAGATCATGCATATGACATAATGGAACAGCTTTGGAGATTATGTATTGATGAGCTATATCAGAAACAACAAGATATGTTGGAAAATAGTAATAGTAATGACAGTCCTCAAAGTCAGACATCATTAGACGATCAATCAAGTCCAACATTAAGAGCAACTAAACAGAGATTAGATATTGAGAAGAGCAATAAGAATTTCCAGAAATTCTTTAAACTACCCGAAAACGAGGATTTATTGCAAGTCCATTCATGTTGGATCGTTAGGAAAAAGAATGCATTGCTTGGAGATCTATATTTAAGTGCCAATTTCTTTTGTCTTAAGTATAAGGAATCATTCTCCTCAAAGAAATATACAACTGTTTTGCCAATTGCCAAAGTGGCTTCAATTCAAAAGACAAAACCCTTCTTGGGATTTTCATTCATTTCTGATACATTGGAGATTACGACCGTCTCTGGCAGAGTGCTAAGCGTTCGTTTGTTTCCATTGCGATGAAGCAATGCAGACCATGTTGAAATATTCGCACTCTGAACAATCTCAGCACAATAACATCGTCAGCAGTCCTTCACACCAGCGACAGGCATTACAAATTGAGTCAATTGGAGTCGGTTGGTTCGCTCAGGAACCTGGCCTCAAACAAGAGGACCCCGAGACACTAAAAGATAAGCTCTATGCATGGGAAAAGTATTTCACCAAACATGGCTTCCGACACAACCATGTCAGTGACCAATCGTTTGACTAAGTTGATTCGTCGTGGAATACCCGATCCTTACCGTGGACATATCTGGGCATTTTGCAGCGGTGCTTGCTTCATGTGGGAGAAGGAAAGAGGTTATTACGATCAGATTCTCCATGAGAACAAAGATAGCACAAGCAACAGCAACAGAGGAGATAGAGAAAGACATTAGAAGAACATTTTCATATCACCCATATTTTAAGTCGGAAGATGGTATAAACTCTTTGAGGAGAGTTCTCACAGCTTACAGCTGGCGTAACCCAACCATTGGATATTGTCAAAGTATGAATGTGGTCGCTGGTATTATGCTGATGTACATGCAAGAAGAAGCTGCATTCTGGGTTTTGTGTCGTGTTGTGAAGTGTTCCTCAAAGATTATTATGTCACCGCTATGATTGGATCGATCATTGATCAAAAGATTTTTGCACATCTCCTGAAATTGCAATCTACCCGATGTTAATGCTCATTTAGAAAAGATTGGATTGCCTATCAATATTGTCTCACTGCCGTGGTTCATGTGCCTATTTGTATCATACATTCCATTTCCTGTAGCAACAAGAGTAGTTGATTGCTTCCTCCTCGAAGGTACAACCGTACTATTCCAAACTGGTTTAGCAATTCTAAAGGTAAATAATAAGTAACTAAATGTGTACTGTAACCATCATCATCATCATCATCAATATAACTGACATTTTAATTATTAGATTAATAAGAAAAAAGATTTTGGCGGAGAAAGATTCAGAAGTTGTTGTCAATATGTTGAAAACCAATGATTATGATATAGATGAATTGGATCGAGTTACATTTGAAGATTTCAATTATTGGACGATGAAATCAATCAACTAAGAAATGCTCATAAGTATAAAGAGATCAAACGTAAATAAATGTTTTATTGTATAATTTTAAACAAGATTTATATCTCTATTAAATGTTGGAATTCAAAAGGATCAAATATTAAATACCAAGTGTATAAAAATAAATAGACAATTATTTATTATCTAATTTAGAATAGAGGGAGTTGGAAGGATATAGGTATTTAGTTTGGTAATTTAATTAATCCCCAGTCAATTAGTTTTACAAAGAATTTCATCATTGAGTTTCTCATTGTTTCACCAATGAAACCTACGGATCTGGCGTGCATTCTTTCCGTGTTGGATCTACTAATATTTGATGGCTTCGAATCCTCGTTTTATCATCTTGTTTTCATAAGCTTCCAATGTCTCTATAAGAGGTGCTCCATTTATAAAGATATTGACTAAGGAATGTGAAAGATCAGAGGCACTTTTCATTGCTGTATTTGCTCCAATACCTGCATGTGATGTCATAGGATGAACGCTGTCTCCAACAAGTGTTACTCTTGATGTTTTGAATTTAGCAAATGGTAGTGCTTGTGTCAAAGGAACAGGTTTTGTTTCGATGATATGCTCTGGTTTGGCAAATTCATTCAAGAATTTGATAACTAATGGATGGAAAGACTTTGTGTCTCGACGAATACACTCTAACAATTGATCTTTTCCTTGAGGAAGTTCAGTTTGTGGCTCAGGTCTCCATTCATAGCTTATTAAAATCATATCTCCATCGTTCTCGGTATTTTTTTAATTTCCTCTTCTTCATTTTCCTCTAAACCAAGACCTACTGCATCCTCCAGTGATTTAGTACGACCAAATATAATTGTATTCTTAGTGTTTCCAAGAGCTTTCACAACTGATCCATTGACATTCTTGAATATAAAATTCATGATCTCTTCACTGACATTTGGTACCAGAGCTTGAATTTTAAATACATTGACATCTGCAAATTTGAAATCTGGTATCTTCTTTTTGCGTACAACCGATCTAACACCATCAGCACCAATCAACACATCACCTTCTACAACGGTGCCATCATCAAAAGTGGCAGTTACACCATGTTCATTTTCTTCATAGTCTGCTATTTTCTTTCCAAATTGGATATCGATACCTTCCATCAGTATATCTCTAAGTTTACCACGATTTACAGTCTTTCCACTAGCAAAATTCAATAGTATATTTAGATTCCGGTCAGCAACAACAAATTGGCCTGGCTTATAAAGCTGTTCTATTCGCTCAAACTTCTCTTGTGAAACCGATTCTTTGATGGCTTCAATTCCTACAGAATTCAAACCAATTATATAACCTTGAGATCTAGTGGTTTGGTGTTTTATCTCTCTCAAAGACCTGTACACTCAATTGATTATTTCCATGTTTGAGTAGACCATTAGCAAGCACCAAACCACCCAAACCACCTCCAATAATTAGTATTCTATTTCTATTTCTAATATTTGTTTGTTTTTATTGAAACCATATTAATATCAATAGATTTTGATATATTAATTATTAATAGCCAAACTTACTCTTTTTCCATTGCTAAGATTGAAATTTTTAATTAAGATTAAAATTGATTTGCTAAAAAAAACCAAGGCTCATTCTATTTATAATTAATTAATTAATTTATAAAAATCTAAAAACAACTCACTTTGGTGTTAACATAAAATTCATACATCATGATTATGAAATAGTTGACAGCTAATTAACAGACTCTATCTGGTATTTAATACTTTTATAAGGTATTCTCAAAGAAAATAGGAAACATTTCCTTTAAATTAAGGTGTATCAATCCAAATCTATGATGTAGTGTCATTAATTATCTGTCTATTATACTAAATTAAAATTGTTAGATATTGGCTTAAATCACCAACCTAAGAAAATATTATAGCTAGTTCTTCAATATACGAAATCTATTTTATAAAATAATAAACAATAAAGTAATCAGATATTGAATGTTCAATTCATATGGGATGAAAAATATAATGATTTGGATCAGTGTCTTCATGTAGTTATTTTTTTTGGTATAGAGGACTGTCTAAGTTTTAATTTACCATATGAATTCTTTTATGACTTTCATAGTGAATTTTCATTAAATATGTTTATTGAATGAGGGAATTTTCCCACAATTTCATCTAAAGGGGGTGTGGTATACATGGTAGAACGCTAGCTTTGCATGCTTGAAAACCGGGATCGATACCCGGCACCTCCAAAAAGAGCTTTAAACAAAACTGTTAACAATGCGCGCATATAGTTTTCTTTGTTTTGGGGGGTTTTTTTTTTTTTTTTTTTGTACTTTTCCCCATCCAATTGATCGCTCGAGCGGTCCTATGATCGAGTGAAGTTGTCCAATTCTGTCCCAATACTACAATCTTATGTTATGTCACTCCTTTCTAAGAAAGAAATCGTTGGGCTCCATGCCAAACTCAACTAAAACAACCACACTGGTCCTTTTTTGAAATCATAGTCTGAGGTGATAGATTCTGTAGAATTCATCTAAACTCTCCTATCAATATGAACTACCCACTTTGAAGTTTATTAGACAATACTAATATAAATCCATTGTGAGATTCTGACCATTACCATTTAAAAAATGTGTTTTCTAGAAACAAAAAAACTCTTTACTAATTTTTTACATCTTGGTTAGTGAGTTTACTCAATTTGTTAGCAATACAAAAAACAACTACAACCTTATAAATATCATTTAATCAAGTTCTATCTCCCTCTCAATGACTTAAATTAAGATACAAAATGGGTTGTATTATAAAATAACAAATAAAGAATTTAAATTTTATTTACTTCTCAATTGGTATTTCATAACCAACAGTGATGAAAAGGCTATTAAATACACTAGAATATTTGTTTTAAAGAAAAATTATGATGAATGATGATGACTAAAGATAATTATTCTATATATTAGTGGTAGTGTTGTTGATCGCACGTGTGTTTGATATACAATTGTAGAAGCATTGGCTATTGGTTGATCTCCTTTTTGGTTGTTTGTTGGGTTGCTATTAGGCTGGTTGTTTGGAAGTGGTACTATACAAGATTTAAAAAGTATAAGATGCAATATATGATAACAAAAAACAAAGTGATTTCAGCAGAGATGATGAGGTGGTTGAGTTGTTGTTGTTGTATTTGTTGGCTCTGAATGGTTGAGACATCTTTTGATAGTTCATCCTCGGAGACACCAAGAGTTCTCATGATCTTTGACGATGATGGATCACAACCCATAAGAGTCAATGCCTTCTTTAATGCTCTCTTATTTGAAATAACAACACTCTCTCTGAATCTTTTAATCTTCTTCTCTCTCAACTCTGACTCTTCATGTTCTGCCTCTGTAATTGTATCTTCATCTACACCTAGAACATCCATCAACTATATAGATTGAATTGTCAATATCGCATACGAATTTATTAATTTAAGGCTCAAGAATAACCATACCTTTTCCTTTGATAGATTTTAAACCTAATGTAGATTGTGCTTTTCTTGTATCTCTCTTATTGATTGGTATTCTATCTTTGACTATCTGCTGACTATTTGCTTCTTGAACTTGCCTCAACTCTTCATTGCCAATACCCAATGTTTTTTTTAACTTTATCTTCAGAAGGGTTGAAATCTCCCAAACACATCCATTACTTTCTTTATACTTTCAGGTCTGGGTGCCATTCTATTATAACTTTCTCTATTTACAAAAATTCTTAAACTAACAAAAACTACTAACAAAAACTACTACCTAATAAACTACTACTATTATTACTTTCTACAAAAACTTAAACAACAACAATTTACAAGTTTTTATTAACTTTAAATAACTCTACAATCTGTACAAAAAAAACAACATATGAAACTAATTTACTACTGTAAAATCTTGATTATAACTTTATGATATTATTATCCGATTGATAGTCTCTTAACTTGACATAATATTATAAATATATATATTTCTAATCTAATTATTAAATCTAATGTAAATATTTATTATTATTTATTATTACTATTTATTAATCTTTTGTTTATCTCTCTTTTTATTAATAACAACAATAACAAAACAAGAGTTCAAACACCACTATTTTTAAATTTTAAAAAAACAATTATTATTATTTTGAAAAAAATGTTTTAATAGCAACTTTCGAATGGAAGGAATCCTAATATACATAATAGGAAAAAGATGATCTTGAAATCAGATTTCGTGAGTTGTTGTTTTTTGTTTTTTTGTTGGTAAAGAAATTTAGTTTTATCAGTTTTGGATGTTCGATTTCTGGGCCGATCTAAGGCTGATTGATCGATCGATCGATCAAAGTCCTATTCTTGGGATGGAATAGGTCTGGGCCAAAAATCGTTTCAAAAACTCGTCGGCGATGTTGTTGAATGGAATATTGGCAATGCCACTGTACATAGCTGCCGATCCTTTGTTTTCGTATTTCTTGGGATTTCTGGCAACTTCGTCAAAACATTTGCGAATGTCGCTTAGGAATTGGTCCTGCTTTCCAACGTGGCTTTGCATTAATGTAAGGTGAACAGCATTCGGCTTGTGCACTCTTTCAAGCTTCCATCCTAAATCAGTGGTCGTTTGCATCAAGTCGGCCACACAATGGACGTTGACATTCGGATTGGTGCTGACAAAAGCCAGTGCGCACATCACTGGATTGCCAATGACCTCAAGTCCATTGATTTCGTTAATACCTTTAATAATTGCCTTGGTTGTCTCCATGATATCGGAGGCAGTTTTCTTGTATGTGTTTTCTCCATGTGCGACTAATGATGTCCAAGCTGCTGCAATAGGGCCTCCACCACGAGTACCCAACATCGATGGAGATACAAACAATCCACCTGGCCAATTGACATAGGACATAAACTGATAGTTACGATACTCGTCGCTTATGAACGTTAAAACCGAGGATCCCTTTGTGCAGTATCCAAACTTGTGGATATCGGCAGAGATCGATGTCACACCTGGAACTCTATAGTCAAATGCTGGAATTGAATAACCAAGCTTCTCCAAGAAAGGCAAAAATAGTCCACCAAAGCATGCATCTACATGTAGTGGTAAACGATATTTTAGAGCCAAAGCACCGATCTTTGAAATTGGGTCCATGAGTCCGTGTGGATATTGTGGGGCAGATCCAACCAATAGAATAGTATTACCATTGATTGCTCTTTCATATGCTCTGAGATTGACTTGGTAATTATCGGTTAATTCTATATATCTCAATTTGACATTGAAGTAACGACCTGCTTTTTCAAGTGCTGGATGTGCAGTAATTGCAAGACAACCTCTGGCTCAGTGATGTTAAAGAGATCACGTGCTCTATCACGGTAGGTTTTGATAGCCATCAACAAGCTTTCTGTACCACCACTAGTCATTGTTCCACGGACAGTGTCTCCTCCGTGCAACAAGTTAATAATCATCTGGACAACCTCAACCTCCATTCTTCTCAAGCTCTGAAAAGCAGTTGGATTCAAAGCGTTCAAATGAACAAACATATTCTGAGCTTCGACAATCAATTTCTCTTGTCTTTCGAGAGTTGGATATACATATGCAAATAATTTTCCTTGTTCTAATTAGAAATAATATTGTTAATAATGGTTTAAATTTACTGTGAAGGAGGGTCATCCATCGTGCCCTTTGACGAGAATATTTACTTGTATCAACATCTGATTGTTGTAATAATAATAATCTTCTTCTAATTTCTTCATCTGACAGTGATTCAAGTGGTATCTCTGTTTGGAATGGAAGTCCTTCGATAGGTGGAAAAGATTCGGTGACTACATCATTTACCTGCTTGTCAATGTCACTTCTAATCATATTGTGAAATGATGGAGCAATCAATTTGGACCATTTCCACACCCAATTTTTGATATCTTCTAACTCTAATTTTGATAATCTTTTCAAACTGTAACCTAAAGCAATCAAGACAATCAAGTGTTCTACAAATCTAACTTTGTTTGAACCAATTATATATTTATCAATTGATTTAATTGTATTTATAAATCTATTATTATTAAAATATAATGTAATATTTGTCATTATTATATATTATATTGTTTGTATAAACAACAAACAACAAACAAAGAAAATAAAAATAAGATAGATTATTACAACAGTGACTGTTTGATATTAAAGCAATAAAACTCTAGAAGATTATTTCGAAAATGATTATTGTAATCATCATCTTACTGAATGCTACATTTTAATTACAAACAAACCGTTGGATCACTACATTTGTAATGGTGATATATGAATGGGGGCTTGAGACATAAATGTGATTTTTATCGGTATTTTTTTTTATTCAAAATATCTTAAGATTATATGGACTAAATAAAAATACAATTCTATTGGTAATCACATCACTTTTTGCACTGAAAGCAAGGTCAGTGTCAAAAGATCATCAAATTTACTCCTTAGAATTTTCAAGCCCCTACACAGATATTTTTAATTATTTTGATTTTTGATCTTTTTCTTGCGATGATTTGTCACTTTTTTTGAAATTGATTGTAATTCCATTGCATGCTAAGTGAATGAATTTAATGAAATCGGAATTGTTAAAAGATATATTTATAGTAGTAGTAGTATTAGTAGATAATAACAACATTTCACAATGGATTTCAAAAAATCAATTTCAATACTATTTATTATAGTTTCTATATTACAAGTTACCTATGGATTCGACTTTATGAATCCAGATGAACTTGATTCCACTGTTCAAGCACAAACAACAGGTGGATTAATTCAAGGATTAAGATATGAAGATTATGCTGTATTCTATGGTGTATGTAAAGTTGACTAGATTGATACAATTGTCTCAAATGTTAATCAAAGTCTTTTTTTTTACTTTTTTACTTTTTTGTTTTTTACAATTACCAGATTCCATTTGCAGCTCCACCAATAGGCCCAGCTCGTTGGCAACCACCTACTGATCCTGAATCATGGCAACCACAAGTCTTAGATGCAAGATATCCACAGGTATATAATATCAATTTTTGATTAGACATCCTAGTCATTCTGATTCTAACTTTATTTATTCAAGTATGGATGTCCACAAAATTGTGAATTGCCTCCAGGAACTTGTCCAACCAACACAAGTGAAAATTGTTTATATTTGAATGTTTTCGTTCCAATTAGTGCTTTGCCTTTCAATCCAAATGATGCCACTCGTCCAGTTATGGCATTTTTACCAGGTGGTCGTTTTGAACAAGGTGCTGCAGCCACAGTACTCTATAATGCTAGAACAATGGTAAACAGTTTCAGATGCCATCGTTGTTACCATTAACTACCGTCTAGGTGTATTGGGATTCCTCATTACAGATGAATTCAGTGGAAACTATGGATTCCTTGATCAAAGACAAGCACTTATGTGGATTCAAAACAACATTGCTTATTTCGGTGGTGATCGTACACGTGTCACACTTTGTGGTCAATCTGCTGGTGCCACAAGTATTGCTGCCCACATTACTTCACCATTATCGTTTGGATTGTTCCACCAAGCAATTTCCGAGTCTAACCCTTTCCTTCTCGATTTAAAGACTCGTGAAATCGAAACTAAGAACAGTATGAACTTTGCCAAAGCTGTTGGTTGCCCTACTGCTGACCCACTTTGTCTTTACCAGTTAACTCCTGAAGAAATCATTCAAGGTCAAATTAAAGCCCAAAATGAACTCGATCCATTGACCCCATTGGCTCTTTTCTTGCCATGGACTCCAACCATTGATGGAACAGAGATCCTTGATCAACCAATCAACCTTATCAACCAAGGTAAATTCTACGAAATTCCAATGATTGTTGGAACATGTAAAGAAGAAGCTTTACTCTTCATCTACCAAGCTGCAAACAAGAGTGTATCAAAGCTTGAATATGAAGTTGGAATGGATGGTTTATTCTTGAGCATCAATGATGCTGATCAAGTATTAGCTCAATATCCACCAATTAGGTAAATTTAATTCAATCATAAATAATCAACAATTTTTATTAATCAAGTATATTCTTTTCATAGCGGTGATAATCGTCCAGTCCTTTCAGTTGTAGGAACTGATTATATTTTCGTTTGTCCAAACAGAAATATGACTAGATATCTCAGCAAGGGTTCAACCCTATACACCTACCAATTCCAACATGTCTTATCATTCGATGCATGGGGACCCTTGTATCCAAATTGTGTTGGTCATGTTTGTCATGGATCCGAATTGCCATTTGTATTTAACAGTGCTAGCCTTGGAGGTTACACTTTTACTCCAGACGAACAAACTTTGGCCTATGCTATGAATAACTATTGGATGAACTTTGTTACCAATGGAAATCCAAACATTGGTTTACCAGTTCCAACTCAATGGCCAGAATTCAACCAAACCGGTGATCAAACTTTAATTTTCCAAGCACCAACCCCATACGTCGAAAGTGGTCTTTTAAGTCAGAAGTGCGATTTCTGGGACTCCATGGGTTACGATAATCCAGTAAGATAAAATCAATAAATTGCTATTATAACTTCCTTTAAAAAAAAAACTTAATAATAAATATTTGTTTTAAGGTTTATTCTTGTAATTAATTGTTTTTTATCAATTTCTTTCAATACTGTATCTTTTTAATTCTTTAAATCTCTTGATTTTATATAAATCAATTGGATATCATCCACAATTGAATGTGTAGTTGTAGGTATTTTTTTTTCGAACTCTTGAGTGTTTAAATCTTTTTGGAATGATAGTTTTCGGAGTTTA
Organism: Heterostelium multicystogenum; assembly: GCA_003667245.1. Taxonomy (NCBI): domain Eukaryota; phylum Evosea; class Eumycetozoa; order Acytosteliales; family Acytosteliaceae; genus Heterostelium; species Heterostelium multicystogenum. The sequence continues at coordinate 30,248 of RCNN01000218.1, read as the reverse complement.
TGTTGTTATTTGAAAGTTCTGAATCCATAACTATAGGAATTAGAATTTGGGGAATGATTCTGTTGTTGTTGTCGAGACAGTGAGTGATTTAAAAAAGTTGATTCAATCCTATTTGAGATTGGGGTTGAAGGGACCATGGATGGTGGCGATTGATAAGACGGAGAGGTAAGGGTGTTCGATGGTGAAATTGGGGTAAATGTGGAAAGAGGTGATCTTGAATCATATGGATTACTACTGGTATTGTTTAAGTTGTTTGATGAATGAGATCTGATGATCTCAATTTTTGATTCTCTTCTCATTGGTGAGTGTGATGGGTAAGGTTGGTGAGAATAAGATTCATAATCCCTTCTCATTTTTTTCTCAACCAGAGATGGCGATGTTGTGGAAATTGTTTTTTCTGGACTCTGGTTGATTATCGGATTCGAGCTGGAAGAATTGGAGCTTGAAGAGGAACTAGACGTCCACTTGTTCATAAGTCTCATGTATTTCTTTCTGGTTGATGTTACAGTTCTTCCAAGCTCGTTGGCAATGATTCTCCATCTATTTTCAGATTCTTTAGATTTAAAAGATTGCGGGTCCAATTGAAGTACTAGTTCCAAAAGGTGACAGCATTCTTCCTGTGACCAAAGCTTACGAGATGTAACTGGTATTTCATTGTACTTTAAGAGAGCTTGGTTGGAAAGTGATTTATAGTGGAGAGTTTGCTCATCGTCAGAGTCTTGGTCATATTCACTGGAACTGGATTCTCTGATACTGTGTACCAAGGTTTCAATGGGAGATGAGGTGGATGTAAGTCTCATAACCATTTGATGCTTATTTAATTTAATATTATTTCCAGAGTGTGACAGCGATATAGGTTGATGTTGTTTCAATGGAGTGGATGGAAGTGAAATTGAAGAGTTGTTCAATTGTGGTGAAGTTGGTCTGTTACTATTTGATGAGGTGGAGGATGGAGGTGGAATTGGTAGTAACTCTTGGCTGCTGTTGCTTTTATTAAGAGTTGGATTGTTGAAAAAATTGTTTGCCAAAATATTAAAATCAGAGTCATCGTGGTAGAATTTTCTTGATTGAGTTGGTGAATTTGGATGTGAATGTTGTGGAGAAGTTTGGGTTGGTTGAATGGGTGAAGAATTTGATTTGTATGGTAGTGAGTGGCTCAAAGATATGTCAACAAGGTCTTTCATTGCAGAAGTTGATTTGTTTAAGGGTATTTTAATTGAATTTAAATCGGATGTGGATGTGAGATTGGAATATTTCAAGAAATCAATGTCATCTTTACTTTGATTACAAAGTAATTCACGAATCTTCATACGGTCAGATTCTATAGATAACATTTTAACATTTTAAGTTTTAAACCAAACAGAACCGTGGAATATTACGATAGATACAAGCTATCGTATAAATAAAGAAAATAAATAAATAAATAGAGATAAGAAAGTGTAGAATTGTAGTACTACTATTATTATTTGTTGGTTGTAGGTGGAGAGAAAAAGATATGAATAAAGTTATATTGATTAGATTATTTTGATCTAACAGTTTTAAAAGAAAGTGGTTGGTTAAAAATGATTGAAGGAGCGTGACTGATTGTTGATTTGAGTGAATTAATTAAAATAGTTGTTGTTGTTGTTTTGCTTGATCAATTTGATATAAGGAATCGATATTGTTTGGTTGAATTTATTTTAGATGTTGTTTTGGTTGGTGGTGTAAGTTTAAGTCTTTTCAAGTGGAGAGATGGATAGATGATGGAGGCTTAGCTAGTGGAATTTGTGTGAGAGTGAGACTACCTGTATAGATCTACAACAACTACATAACTAGAGAGTCAATCTGTCTTTGTTGTTGTAGTGTTGTAGCTGCTGATCAGAAAGTGGAATCAAATCATCATTTGGTTTTTGGTTGACACCAACCTAATGATTGGGTTTTTTAGAATTTGTGTGTGTGCGATAACTCTTTGAATCATACTTGGAATCTAGACATATAATGGGGTGCACCCAAAATGACTATTTTTTTAACATTTCCAATATTATATATAATCAAAAACCAACCCCTGACATAGATATATCATCCACACCCACAAACCCTCTTAACCCAAACCACACAGACACTCACACACTCACCCCACACACCTGAATGTAATGATATCATTCGTCTCACAACTAGTGACCATTTGAAAGTGGCTCCACTATTTAACAAGGGCAGTGTGTGGAGGGGTGTGTGAATTTTTCATTAATTGATTAATTTGTTTTAAAAAAAATTAAAAAACAACAAAGTTCATTTGTTTTTTCGATATAGTTTGGATTGGACGTCCAACAATAATCCAGTTTTTTCCACTTTTTTTTATGTTTGATCGGATTTAATTTTTTTATTGGGGATTTATTCACTTTTGGTGAAACCAGTGTGCTCACTGATCAAAGAATGACAAAGACCAGACCTTCACCAAAATATTGGTTTAAAAGTAATTCAATTCATTTTTTTGAACAAAACATTTTTGTTGATCACACTATTGTTTTTGATTTAATTGACAATTGGGTGTTTTAAGTTAAGTTTATTTACATGTTTAATTTAAAGTTTCATCTTGTTTTGCTGTTTTTGTTTGGTTTAATAAATGTAGCCATAATAATTATCATAGGATTGATGTTGATATGGATGTGATGTTGGTGCCACTATCGTTGAGTATTGATTATATATATGTTGGTAGTGTTGGTGGTGTTGCTCCATTGAACTACTATATGGAGGATATTGATTAAACTTGGCATAAGGATGGTAGGATGATGGATGTAAAGAAAGATGGGGTGGCGTTTGTGATGGTGGTAAACCTCGTGGCGACCTGGGTGAAAGTGGTTTTGGTGATAGTGGTTGGTTATACATCTGTGGTACTCTTTGGTATTGGTTGTATCTCTGGAAATCATATTTGTTTAAATTGTTGTTGTTGTTATTGTTGATGTGGATGTTGTTAGAATACAAAACTACTTCCACCGGAGATGGTGGTAGCGACGCCAGTGGAGTGGATAGCATGTTTATCATTGTTTGTTGGTTTGTTTTGGGTAATATTTGTTACATTGGTATACGAAGAAGATCTCATTAGAGTAGGAGACCTTTTGGTTGATGAGAGAGTAGGTGAAGTTGAAGAGGATGATGGATTTGATTTTGAAGGCAAATCTACAGACTTTCTTTTGTAGACAAAAGTAGAGTTGGAGTGAGATGAAGGTATTATATTATCTTCATTTACCATGAAGCTAATTTTAAGTTTATTCACTACAGTCAATTGAGTTAATATTTAAAAGGAAATTTGTAAATACAGATATATATTTACTTATACAAGTAAAAATGATAATTGTAAAGAAACCAATTATCTATTAGTTGTTTGAATGGAATGGATTTGAAAGAAATAACCTGTTGGACGCATCCTATTAATAACGAGAGTAAAGAGTGCAAATGCTAACAGTTTCCGCCAACAACAACAACACATAATTAATTATTAGTTAAACGTCAATCAATTAGATAGATTAGAAATATTGGGCATTTGTCCATTTATTGATAAGTCAGTAAATTGATAGCTTCACACATTGCTGCGATCTGCACATTTTGAGATGTTAAATCAATGTGTGATGATTTTTTCAATAAATCGAAGGATTCACTATGAGATTTAAAGTTGTAATTTTTCATTTACACAAACCATCAGTCAGAGTGGATAGATGCCTCAATATGGCAATAAAGTTCTTTTTATATGATGCTTGTTTGATTGTTTTATTGCAAATGTGGTAACTGCAATCCTGCCTTCAATTGGTAAATAACGCTTCACTCCCAATCAAAAGGGTTGCATTAATCCCACATATTGTGAAATCTTAAACTCTAGATCATTGTATCACTATCAATGGGCATTCTCTCCATCAAACCTGCAATGAACTAAATATCTTGACATCCAAACAACACATTGGAAAATGTAACCGATTGCAATCAATAAAATAAATTGCTACACACATTTGTTAAATGAATGCTGTTGATGTAGTATGAACAAATCATTTATCATAAACATCAATCATCGTTGTGCTCCACATCACAATCCCCTTCCTCTCATTTTCGATCAATGGAGTTTTCTTGTTTTCAGTATTTTTGTAAAATTACCATTGGCGTTAAAGCAGCTCAATGACGGTTAATAACATTCATTCAACAGTGGTATTTAAAAATTGTGTTTTTTCCCATTTAGAAACATATATTTGGATATTAAAATTGATCAGTTAGTTTCATATGATTTAGAATATGTCTTTGTCGATAAATCTTTAAAATAAAATAGAAATTAAAATTAAAAGAAATGAATTTAATAAATATCTTTGAATGTCCAAAAAAGTTGATCAAAAAAAAAAAAAAAAAAAAACCTTTAAAAATGATGAAAAGGGCAGGTGCTGAATAGGAAAGACTCCTTAAAAGGATATTTACCAAGCCAAAAAAACCAATCTAGAATGGTTGTGATTTCAAAAATTGCAAAGCTGTTCTCTCTTGACGATAATTCGAAATAACCTTTTGGGGTATAACACCTTATTAGGTATCTTTCCTTTTTATGTCAATTGGTATGATTTTTGTTCTACAGTAGAACAGTCAGTGGACAACCTGAGATCAACACATACATTTATCTCAGAAATTTGAAAACACAATTGATCACCCATTGTGCACTTGGTTTTTTTAACCTCTCCAACATGTACTTTACCGGTGCAAATTTGACATTTAATATAAATTATTATAATATTGTATTTTATTTTAAAGTTGAAGCTATCGTCATGGTTGATTTGGGTTTTAACTAAGGATATGTGTTAAACTAAAACAATACAGTTTTGGTAATTCTTCTTCAACAATAACAACAGAACAACATCAACCATGTCTAATAATCAGAATAACCAAGTAAAGTTCTCTACATATACAAATGAAGCCTTGAATGAAAAACCACCATCACCTCACAACTGGAATATACCATATCTATTCCAATACTATCAATCGGATCCAGTCGTTTATCCCAACATAGTACTTAAGGCAAATGAAAAATCTCAATATTCGTATGATCTTTTTTCAGTAGAATACATTTCTCATTGAAGTATCTAACTTAAATGTAGATTGAATTTATATATATTACATTATCTAATGATGTACTATCCATTGGTTGGACAATGCTTCAAAATTACAGCTAATTTTTATGGTGGGGTAGATCCCTCAATGGATTTGCTTCAATGGTGGGATGTATTTTCTCCACAATATATATGTAATCCAACTCATGAATCTAGGAATGAAGTATCATACCTTAAGCATATAAACGAAACCAATAAGAAACAAAAAGAAATAATTAAGAGCTTTGATGACCATAAAGAAGTTTCCAATCCAAAACCCAAACAATCCCAACTTAAATTTCATAATCAATCACCTCCAAGTTTTCAAAATGGTAAAGATATACCACTATCTAAAAGAAGTCCTTATTTTAAAGCAAGTGTATGTAGCTTTGTCATTTAGGTTGGAAATGATTATTAATAAGGTTCTAGAAAATATCTTTGGACTCAAACCCTATTAGTGATAACTCAGGATCACCATTATTTGGAGTTTTTAAAAAAAATAGAAGAGGACTCTTCAATAAGAGCAATAAATTCTCTTTAGATGACAGTAGTGGAGGTGATGAATCTCCAATATCGGTAACTATTAATATTGATTTTTAGTTATCTAGGTTATATTTATTAATTATACTTTTTAAATAAGCCACCAATATCTTCACCAACCTTATCTCCTATAGCATCAATAAATTTACCAAGTAAAATAATAACAGAGAACTCAGACAAACCTAACACAACACCAGAGATGGAATCCAATTCCAATTACTATAATTTATATCCAATTTTCAAGTCAACTGATTTCAACCCACTATCCAAACTATCCTATGGTTTGCCTATCAATAATATTTCAGATCCTACCAAGAACTTGAATTTTGGATCTCCAGACATTAAACAACATAGATTTCAATCGCTTTGTATTTCCAAGCCTTGGACATCAACTATATCATCATTCTATTCATCCACCACTTGCACATCCAACTTCATTCCCAAACATAAATCACACTCTTCCATTTCCAAACCAATCATACCAACAACCATCATATATAATGAATCAAATTCACAATGGACAACAACAAAACAAACCTTAACCAATCATAAAGCATCATATAATAATCGATAGACAATAAATGTATATAAATAACAATAATACCAATCTGTATCCTGGTTGTTTAAATAAGTTAAGTTTATGAATATTAATAATTAAATTTTTTATAATATGCTTATTGTCTATAGTTTTAATAATGAATTGATTTCTTGATAGCTTCAAAGTTCTTCAAGTGATCTGGAACGTAGAATCTCTCGAAGATCAATGGGAATGGAGTGTCATAACCACAAATTCTTTGGATTGGTGCTTCCAAGTGAAGGAAACAACGCTCTTGGATGGTTGAGGAGATTTCAGCAGCCCAACCACCAGTCTTTGGTGCTTCGTGACTGATAATCAATCTTCCGGTCTTCTTGACACTAGCCTCGACAGCTTCGACATCCCATGGTAAAATAGTTCTAAGATCGATCAACTCGCATGAAATACCGAGCTTCTCCTTTGCCATTTGAACAGCTTGCATCAAGACTCTCATTTGGGAACCCCAACCAACGATGGTAATGTCAGAACCCTCTTGAACAAACACGTGCCTTACCTAATGGGATTTCATAGTCACCAATTGGTACTTCTTCAACGGCTGATCTGTACAATAATTTTGGTTCGAAAAATACAACTGGATTCTTGTCACGAATCGATGCCAACAACAATCCTTTTGCTTCGACAGGTGTGTTTGGCATGACTACCTTCAAACCTGGTGTATGAGCAAAGTATGACTCTGGTGATTGTGAGTGATAATGTCCACCATGTCCGACTGCACCATAGGGTGCTCTAAATGTAACACTTCCACAATTGAATTGTCCACCTGATCTATATCTGTATTTAGCTGCTTCATTGACAATCTAAATAATAATCAGAGTTAGTTTATTCGCTCGTCCGTCAATGTTAAGTGATCTTTTAATCTGATTTCTTACTTGATCGAATGCAGGGAAAATATCTATAAAAGTATGAGAAGTTTGTTAGTTTCTTTGTTCTCTCTTCTCGTTGGTGTTTGATAACATACAATCGGCAAATTGAATTTCGGCGATGGCAGTTGCACCTTGTGCAGCCATACCAATGGCGAAACCAGCAATACCTTGTTCACAAAGTGGTGTGTTAAATACACGCTTTGGTCCATATTTATCACGGAGGTCGACAGTGCAACGGAAAACACCACCAAAACCAACATCCTCACCAAACACACATGCCTTATCGTCTGTCTTCAATGAAATGTCCATAGCGTTGTTGATGGCTTGGAAAAGATTCATCTTTTGTGTTTCTCCAGCATTCTCGATGACTGCTGATGGGTAAGGGACTGGAGCACCATGACCACCAGCAAGTCTAACTGCACTAGAGTGAAAGTTTCTCTAAATATATATAATATAATATAATATATAATATAAGTAACAGATACATAGATAATGCCGATGTGGTGCATTGAGTTTAATGACAGCTCAGCTGAGCTAGAACTCTACACAACAACTACTTCTACTTCTACTACTACTACTAATAATCTAGAGTGGTTGGTATACATACAATTGCAGTATTGTTGAGCAATGATTTAGTGATTTGCTTTGTTGCCAACATCGTGTATTTGTGTGTGTTTAGTTTATTAATGATGATAAGCAAAAAACAAACTGTTGACCAATAATGAATAAACTAATCAATGTTAGTGCACTCTCTGCTTACTCTACAATAATAATGAAATTTCTTTTTCAGATTTTTTGATTTTTTGATTTTTCTTTTTTTCTTTTTTTAATATTGGGATTTCGAAAGTGAAACATATTCATTTGAACATTTACTATTTACTAAATTAGACTTATCTCAGATTCAATTAAATAATATTATATTTAGGAAACAAATAAAATATTTTTTATGTCTTTATGAAGAAATATTTCAGATATGGCGAAATACTGTTTCAGTATTTCAAATGATCTAATGCCGATTTTTTTCAGAGATGACAAACTTATAGCTTTTGATAATCTATCTCAAAGACTTTGAATTTCGATCATCTTTTTCAGAGGAGACATTGAGTTTTATTAGTTTTTCTATTATTAATCATAACAATTAATATAACAAAACTTATGTTTTTTAATTCAAATATGGTAAGTACCTATAGAGGTCAGATAAGAATAATAAAGATAATGTTAATAACACAACCCTGCAGTTGGCAAAGGTTGATAGAAATAACTAATAAGAAAAGATAAGATTAAAAGATAAACTTTTATTATAAGAAGATTAGTACTAATGGTACTGAAAGGCGATTTGTAATAAGAAGAGGAGTTGGTATTTATACTTGTAGAAATGATTCCTTAGAAGAATCAGATATTATTATTATTAGAAGGTAGTTGGAAAGATAATGATTAATGGGTTTAACCCTTATGATTATTTGAATAGGAAGATGTTATCTAGATCTTCTAAAGATCTGGATCAAGAGTTGTTAACGGGTCTAGTAGTCTTACTATATTATCCCCTTTTTAAGCATATTTCATCCGATCTGCATTGACGGTCTTTAAGTAATTATTTGGCAGATCAACCTTATAAGTGTTTGGACCAAGTTTCTCCAGAACGGTATAAGGACCGAACCATGTAGGAAGAATTTTGCCTTGACCGGCTTCCTTGAAGCGATCGAATACATGTGGCATGTATACATAGACTTGATCATTCACTTTATATTCTGCTGGTTTCCTTGTTCGATTGTAGTAGTAGAAAGCGTTGGACTCAGCTCTCTCTTTGTAGTGCTTCTTGGCGATGAAGAATCCCATCTTTAACGAATTCTCTAAGTCGTCAGCGTATGAGGAAGATATCTTTAACATAAGTCGTTGAGTGACTGGATGGATACGTAAGGTAGTATCAATTGGAAGACGAGGAGAGCGTCCATACATAAGTTGAAAAGGAGAATAGCCCGTAACAGCATGTGGAGTGATTCTATAAGCGAATAGAACTCCTTGAAGGTAGATATCCCAATTCGAGAATTGATGTTCTTCAGAGTATGCTTTAAGTAATTGCAATACAGTTTGAATCGAACGTTCAGAGATGGCATCGGTTTGTGGATGATAAGGTGCGGTGTTAACCTTCTTTACACCGAAAAGATGATTGATATGTTGAACAACAGAAGCAAGAAAATGAGTTCCGCAGTCAGAAAGTAACTTGAATGGAGCACCATAACGAGTGAAGATGTCATTGAAGAGGTGATATGCTGCAGTTTCTGCTGTTTTATCCTTTGTTGGAAAAGCTTCGACCCATTTGGTAAAATGATCAACAATGACAAGAATATATTGATAACCTCGGTCAGTTTTGCACAGAGGACCAAGATAATCGATACCGATCATTTCGAATGGAAAAGAAGTTTCGATTGGAATAAGATGACCAGTGTTTCTTGAATAGCGTCTTTTGATTTGTAAGCATTTTGGACAGTGTAAGACATGATTTTTGACATCGTGAATCATTCCAATCCAGAAGTAGCGTTCCTTGATTTTAGCAAGAGTCTTTTGAACTCCTAGATGTCCCCCAGTGATAAGATCATCATGTAACATACTCATGATTCGATTAGTGAGACTTTTAGGAACACATAATTGGATTTGTTGCAGAGGAGTGGTGATGATACTATTTTGATGTTTGAATCCTCTAAATAATAAGTCATCAGAGTAGACGTAGAATTCACTGCTTAAAAGAATGTGACGAGCAGCTTTATCATCATTTGGAAGAGTTTTATCTTTAAGATATGCAATCATATCTTTGAATAGTGGACATTTCAATAGTTCTGACTTCCATAATTCCAATGTGATTTCTGTTGAAGATAAGATGTTCAAGACAGTCGAGACAGGGTCTCTAGATAATAAATCTGCAATTGTGTTTTCAGAACCGGGTCTATAAATGATTTCAAAATTCATTTCTTGTAATTTTAATGACCAACGAATGAGACGAGAATTAAGTTTTGCAGAAAATAGGTATTTGAGTGGTTGATGATCAGTGATAACTGTAAAGAAGTTACCATGAAGATAAGGTCTATAGTTCTCAATAGCAAGAACAATAGCTAGACATTCACGTTCAGTGGCACTGTAATTCATTTGAGCATTGTTTAAAGATTTTGAAAAAAAATGAGATAGGTTTATCAGATTGTTTGAGAACAGCACCAACTCCGATGTTAGAAGCATCTGTTTCTAATACAAATGGTTGATGAACGTTTGGAAAAGCTAACTGCATATCAGAAGTGATACATTCTATGAGTTGTTGTCGAATAGTTTCATGTTCCATTTTCCAGTTGAATTCATTATCCTTACGAGTAAGTAAGTATAGAGGATGAGCAATCTTAGCCATATTAGGAATAAAGTTTCGACAATAGTTAATCATTCCTAAGAATCTTTGAAGACTTCTAATGTCAGTGGGTGGAGCCAAATTTTTTGATGGTTTTGCATTTATGAGGATCCACAGTTAGACCTTGAGCGGAGATTTGATATCCTACAAAAACTAATTTTCCGACTCCAATCTCGCATTTATCCTTTTTCAATTTTAGATTATGACGAGTGAATATATTAAGGATGGTTCGAAGATGAATGAGATGGTCTTTCATTGATTTTGAAAAGATGATTACATCGTCAAGATACACAATGACGAAGATATTGATATGTTTTCGAAGAATATGATTCATAAATCTTTGAAAAGTTGCTGGACTATTTGTTAATCCCATGGCCATTGCTTTAAATTGAAATAAGCCCTTTATGAGTAATAAAAGCAGTTTTCGGTTTGTCTTCCTCTTTCATAGGTATTTGATAATATCCAGAGATTAGATCTATTTTAGAAAATACAGTACATCCTACCATGTATGCCCATATGTCATCTAATCGTGGAAGAGGATATCGATCTTTAATTGTGATACTGTTTAATTTCTTGTAAGAAATACAGAATCTATAAGTTCCATCTTTTTTAGGTACTAATAATACAATGGCAGAGTATGGTGAACTTGATTCTTCAATGATGTTTGCTTTTAATAATTTATCCAATTCCTTTTCCAATGTTTCTTTTTCTAGAACTGAGTATCTAGGAAGTGTACTTGATGTTGGCGACGAATTAGGTACCAAATTGATTTCGTGTTCCACTGTTTTGACTTGATTTTCAAAAAAGAATTGGTCATTGAAAATATCTTTGAATTCGTCCATTATGTTGGCAATGGAATCTTCTGCTTCCATTTGAATATTGTTAACAAGTGAAGTATTATAAGTTTCCAAGGAGGGAACAATACTCTGGATAATATCCTTGCTGTTGAACATGGATTTTCTGATGTCCAATCCATTATATAGTTGAGTTGACCATCCATTGATTAGACATTTCAATAAATTGGAATGAAGAAGGACTTCTAATTTTAATGCCATAAGTAGATCCATACCCAATATACATTTAAAAAGTAGATCCGACGATTTAATAATTTTCACTGAAGATTTCATTTGATGTGTTCCACAATTGAAAGTTACAAAAGATTGACCAATTACATTGATGTTGGAACCATTTGCGGCTGTTAAATTGTTTGGTTTTTTAATAATCTCTAACTTTAATTCTTGTGCTAAATCTTCTCTGATTATTGTGGATATTGCACCTGTATCAATGACAGTTTTAACAGGTCTTCCTTGAATGAACATAATAGCTTGTAGTGAAGGTAATTGCCCATTTGTCATTAGTTTGGTATAGTCAGTGGTTGTGGCCATAATCGATGTAGAAGAGTTGATGGAATGCCTTCTAAAATGGTTAAACATTGATCAAGATTCATTGGTTCATTGATCTGATTCACAGATTTAGGTTGGTTATTTTGAAACTGTGATTTTTGTTTTTCTGCGTTGATTTTCTTAAAACAATCTGAGATTTTGTGACCTTTCCGATTACAAAATTTACAATGTAAGGTAGATTTAGAGTTGTTTTTTGTTGTTATTGAACTGATAAACTTCATTGTTATTAGGTCTATTATTATTATGGTGTTGAATATAAGAAATGGGAGTTTGAGGATATGTGAAAGGAATAGGTGGTTTGGACGGTGATAAAAAATTGGGTGGTTTTATAGGAGTAGTTACATGTGGTACTGCTGGAGATGTGTGAGAAAACAGTAGAAGGTGGCACGACGTAATAATGATTATAAGCGAATTCCATCGCTAATAATTTTTGAATGGCGACCTCGTAGCTTTCTGGTAAACCATTGATACAAAGATTGTTTGCAACTTCTGGAGGAAGTGCACCCAGGAAATAGATAACAAGAGTTTGTGGACCTCCTTCGCCTTGTGGGAACTCCAGAGCTTTTGATCTGAATGCAACACAGAAGTCTGATACGGTGGCATAATGACTCATTTTGATATTCATGAGTTCTGCTATGGGAGATATTTTTGGCTTTCCGAATGCTGCTCTCAATTGATTAACTATCTTTGCGTATGAATCCCTTTGAGTGGACTGTAAATTTTTTAAAAATAGCATGGCACTATCCCTTAGATAATAGATGATGTCTTTCGGGTTTTTTGTTCTCTGGGCCTACCGTGTCTACCCAGAACAGAAAGTTCTCCACATCTTCGTGTGGTAATCCCGAAAAATAGTAATGACCCTTCGTACCATCAGCCATGGTTCTTTTCAGTTGACGCCAAATATGGTAAGTACCTATAGAGGTCAGATAAGAATAATAAAGATAATGTTAATAACACAACCCTGCAGTTGTCGCCAAATATGGTAAGTACCTATAGAGGTCAGATAAGAATAATAAAGATAATGTTAATAACACAACCCTGCAGTTGGCAAAGGTTGATAGAAATAACTAATAAGAAAAGATAAGATTAAAAGATAAACTTTTATTATAAGAAGAATTAGTACTAATGGTACTGAAAGGCGATTTGTAATAAGAAGAGGAGTTGGTATTTTATACTTGTAGAAATGATTCCTTAGAAGAATCAGATATTATTATTATTAGAAGGTAGTTGGAAAGATAATGATTAATGGGTTTAACCCTTATGATTATTTGAATAGGAAGATGTTATCTAGATCTTCTAAAGATCTGGATCAAGAGTTGTTAACGGGTCTAGTAGTCTTACTATACAAAATCATCAAAGCCCGGTTAGCTCAGTCGGTAGAGCGCACGGCTCTTAACCGTGTGGTCGTGGGTTCGAGCCCCACATTGGGCGTTCTCTTTTTGAAAGATTATACCATAATGCGCGCAACATGATTTTTTAGGTTTGGATATTTGGATATTTGATAGTGGTGATAGTGGTGATAATGGTGATAATGGTTATGCGAGAATGATGATAATGGAGTAGTTGGAAGAGAATTTAAATGTGTATCTCTTGAAAACTGATAATAATATATAATATAATAGTTTTTCAAGAGATACACCCATGGGACAAATCCCTCTCCTGATCTTAAGCTTTTATTTACTATGCTTAAATCTAAACCTAGATCTTCTACCAATTGCTTAATAACTTTTCATATATATTATTATTCATAATGATGATGATATAAAAATTAAAAATTAATTTAATAAAACAAAGTGAAATAAAAAAACATTCATTGATGCAAACCCATTAAAAAATCTGATAGTCTAGGCACACCAGATGTATGTATGAGTTCTCACTCTCATATCACTTTAACCAAACTTTGAATCGATTGATACAATTGAAGAAATAGAAGTTTCAACCAGTTTGATATAACTTAAAATGTAAGGTCTAAATTATCAAGTTGCGAAATTTATCAAAAAACAACAAAAAATCAATCAATCGTTGGAAAATTAGTTTGTTTTTGCAAAAAACAAAAAAACAAAAAACATCAAAGCATGCCAAGATAAGATTGCTTTCCACCACAAGTGACGTTAATCTTAAGATTACCTTAATTAATCACACACACACAATATTAATAGTAATAATGGATTCGGATACATTTGAACTACGTGAAGCAACATGGGAGGAATTCCATTTGAATACCATCGATAACTTTGCTGAGTGGGGACATCCCCTCACTGTCGAGGCCTACTGGCAGAGAGAAGTCGACTCTAAAGACGTAGTATCAAATCACAGACCATGGTCTTTATTTTTAAATGGTAAGTTCCACAAGATTAAATTAATATATATATATTTATATGTCATTGTGATCAATGTTGACTTATTGATGTGCATTTGAATGATGAATGATTCAGGTCAAATTGTTGCATCATGTGAAACCTATGGTGAAAACTCTGCATATTGCTATGTAGAGAGCGACGAGTACAAGCTGTACAGAGGTAGATCGGAATCAGTTGCAAGTGTTTTTGTCGCCCAAAAGTATAGAAATAAAGGATATGCCAGCAGAATGATGAGAATGTTGAGAGAGAAATGCCGATCGGAAGGTGCCATCTTTGTTGATCTCTACAGTGATATCGACCCAATCGTATATGAGAAATGCGGTTGGCACAAGCAACCAGATACCGCCATCATCATAGAAACCACCAACGATTCATACACTGTTGCACCGATCGAAGAAGCTCTGAAATCAAAGATCACAATCGTAACAGAATCCAACTTTAGAGTAGCACACCAATTGCAATTGAAAACACACCGAAAATCACTATCGTGAGAAATACAACCACTTCCATCAGCTATACAAGCAAAGCACAGACGCTTCATCAAACTTGCCTAAATATTTGGTTGGAAAGATCATCACCGACGAGAGAATCGATTGGCACATCAAGCAGATCGCTGTTTATGCTAACTTTTTGAATTTAGAAGTAAAGCCCTCTGAATATGGTGCTATGCTTGACGAGTCCATTATTCTATGGTCACACGATCTCAGAGACAAGGAGTTGAATGTCCTCTGTTTGGCTGCCGAAAACAAAGAGAAGTTCAAGCTGCTCATTGATTTGGCTTATGTTGAGGCCAAAAAGTTCAATCTCAAGAAAGTCAAGATCTGGTGGAGCGAATCGAGTGTCATGAGCCAAGAGTACCTTGAACACATCAATCAACCACTGCAATCAAGAAACGGCTCCATCCCAATGATTGTATCTTTTATCAATCCAGACCGCAACGCCCCAGGTGTCACCGACAAAGACACCACCAGCCAATCTAGAATGATCAATATCGAGAAATTTACATGGGTCTAAATAAACAACTCCTAGTAAACTTTAAAGAATTGAAATCTACCAAAAAACAAGAAGAATGAGAGAAATCTTTAAGATTTATCTGTATTCCTAAACAGTTCCTTTTTTTTCCAGATCAGGAAAATTATTTAAAAAATCAAAACACTTTAACTCAGTGAGTGTTATTGTATTGTATATATATCTATATCTAACTTCATCAAGCTACAGTTAATACTTAAACATATATTATATTATATTGTATTATATTATATTATATTATAATGAGTGATCATCATCAAACTGGAACAGAGCTAGAGATAGAAGAAGATAAGCATATTGAAAAGAGAATGAAAACAAAGCATATACCGATCACTCTGATTTCGAGTACCAACAAACATGATAATCATTTCTTTCATAAGAAATCTCATGTAAATAAAGATCATGATAGTAGTGGCAGCAGCAGTGGCAACAGCTTGGAAGCATCTGATAAGGCATCATCGTTATCGACACAAGATGATCATCTTGATATTGTTTATACTGCAATTGGTGAAACAGGTGAAACAGTACCTTTGCATATTAGCAAAGTAGAACAACAGCTGTTTCAAACTTTATTGGAGGTTGTCGAACAATCGAAATGTGGAACTGTATTAAGAGTTGCTGGTGGATGGGTTAGAGATAAAGTATGTTGTTATTATCAGTATCATTATATATTGCTCATTTACTTTATAAACTTGAGGAGTGTTCGTTAGATTCTAATTATATTATGGTCGTGTCATACAGCTCAGAGGAGACCACTCATCTGATATCGATATAGCTTTGGATAATATGATGGGTGAGGCATTTGCATCGTTGGTCAACAAGTACCTGAAAAGAACATAATCAAGAAACACACAGAATCGGTGTTATTCAATCCAATCCCGAACAATCTAAACATTTGGAAACTGCAACCGTCAGAATCTACGACATGTGGATCGATTTTGTAAACTTGAGATCCGAGACCTATTCAGACCACTCACGTATTCCTGAAATTGTAAGATCCGTTACATAGCTGTTCACCATTCATCATACTGATTCTCTTTTGATTTGATTGATTGGTTGATTTATTGATTGATTTCACTGTTTGGATTTCTAGAAAATTGGTACACCTGAACAAGATGCTTACAGAAGAGATTTGACGATCAATTCATTGTTTTACAATATCAACGAGAATAAGATTGGAGGATTTCACAGGTCATGGTGTCGAGGATTTGAAATGCGGAATTGTCAGGACACCTTTGCCACCACAGACAACATTCCTCGACGATCCGTTGCGTGTGTTGCGATCCATTAGATTTGCAACTAGACTCTACTATGCAATCGACCATAAGCTCGTCGATGCAGCTTCATCCTCCACCGTTAAAAAAGCACTTGGCTCAAAGGTTTCACATGAACGTGTTGGTATTGAATTGGATGGAATGCTCAGTGGCCCAAGACCAGATCTTGCAATTCACTTGATCAATCACTTTGGTTTGTTTGACTATATTTTTAGTTTTGCCCGAAGGAATAAGTATGAACAAAACGACATTTCCACCATCACCCATCATCAAACTCTAATCGATCTTTGATACAGCTATTAAGGAAAAAGACTATCAATATACCGCATCAGAAAACATTATGAACATGATGAGATTTATAAGCTGGGGCGCAGCTGGAGAAGAGGTGCCAACTCGTAAGATTAGACTACTCTCAGCACTTTTGCAGGTATTCCACAACTACACTTTCACTGCGAAAAAGAATAGAACCTATCCTGTGATTCAATATATAATTGTTGAGTTCCTCAAGGTAAGTCAAGTTTAGTAGTCATAATGTATTTATTTACATTTATTTACTTCTCTCTCTCCTTCTCTTTGTTGATCCATAGTTTTCAAATAAGGATTACGATGATGTATTGAATGTGTTGGAATGTGCCGAGAAATTCAAGATTCACGTCGATAAATTAAACAATGAAGATAGTTTCTCGAGAAAGGAAGTTGGTTTGATTGTGTACAAAGCAGGCCCATTATGGAGATCAGCCCTGGCCAGTGCTTTGGTATCTGAGTTACCAAGATTCAATAGAACTATCGCCTATCCATTCCAGAGACTAGAGAATCCAGATGGCTCTCCAGCTCCGAGATCACCAATGCATGATTTCCATCTCCATTCTCATAATCCACATGCACATCACCCACCTTGTAAGTTGTTTACTAATCAGGTATTTTAAATTCCGCTAACATTTTTGGTTATTCAAATTAGTAACGGAAGAAGCAAAGAAAATCGTATTGAAATACGACAACTTTTGTGCAAGTATTGCATCTCATAACTTGGTTGGTGTTTGGAATATAAAGAAACTATTGGATGTATGTAAATTTAATAGTTGCAATCATTGATGGTCGTTTCTTCTACTAACCATGATTTTAAATATTTTCAGGCGCAAACAAGTGATGGAATTGCTCAAGAAGAAACCTGGTGCTTGGCTAGCTCCTGTTTTACAAGAGGTTTTTGAGTATCAATTAGAAAATCCTAATGCCAACGAAGAACAATGCAAACAATGGCTTTCAAAATAAATTCCCAATATCTTCATAGATTTATTGTCATCAATATTGATATCACAAAACAAAACTATTTAGTATGTTTTTCTGTACATTTATTATTCATGAATATTGGTCTCATCTTGTTCTATCTATGCTATTTGAAGTAAATCTCTTCTTTAGATGTTTTTTTTGTTTTTTTTTAATCATCCAGGTGATCATAATTTATTAATTAAATAATAAATGGTGAGGGTCAGAACCTCACAGTCTTCTATATATAATATATATATTCACGACAACAAAGGGACAGTCGTGATTGTCCGAAATGGTAAATAGGAAAAGTACTTTAATCATCCAGGTGATCATAATTTATTAATAAAATTATAAATGGTTTTTGTAAAGTGTATTATCTATTATAGAATAGTACTCTTTAACAAAAGATTGATGAGAGTGATAAAGTAGAAAAGCTTGGTTATGATATTAATAATCTTATAACAATGAATAGAATATTAATATTTATTTAATTATCTTTAAATACATACCTTGGTATGATATTAATAATCTTATAACAATAAATAGAATAAATATCTGTAACCAAGGATTTCATCGAGTATTTATACTTATTGTTTTCCCGTCGGTTGTCTCGCTGAGTCATCGATCCATCCTGGTAAACAATCGGTTTAGACATCATTGCGGTTCGGAGGCAATCTGAGTTGTCACTGGGCTTCTATGGAATTTCCACGAGTTCTCTATGGAATTTCCATGACTTTTCTACTTGGTGAGGGAGAATATTTTTTTTTTTTTTTTTTTTTTTTGTTGTTATAACCATACAGTTGTTTATTTAAGGTAGGGTTTAGAAGCCTACAGATTTCTTTTTACAACCACAGGCCGGTTGTGATGACCATCATTTTATAGAGGCATGACTGCCTATTATTATTTGGAGCAAGGTGTTTCAACAGTGGACTGTTAAGTATTTCGAAGCGACAGAAGATTTTAAGAGTACACCAATGGTTTACGTAGTTGAGGGCTTCGCTTGTCAATTTACATATTCTTCATGGCGGGATGGTATCATACAGACTTGAAAGTACATGGGTTCACTGGAAGTGTATGGGGAAAAACTGGAAAACCCGGGATTCGAACCCACGACCCAAGGCGTCACAAGCAGACTACCATACCACATCAGCTATTCTGCCTTGGGCTTCTGCCACTAGTTTAATAAATAATAGGTTGATCAGACCTATTGTTATTAAAAGATATAACTCAAACTAAACTCTGAATAGAGAACCTTAATCAAATTAAATAATATACTTAGTTAGTTTCTCTATTTGTAGTAAATTATTAATCTTTATTTTTAATTACCTTAATCAAATTAAATAATATACTTAGTTAGTTTCTCTATTTGTAGTAAATTATTAATCTGATTAAGATTCTTTCGGTTTTTCCTTTTAAGGTGTTTTTTTCGTAAAATTGATATTTTTATAAATTATTGTAAAATTGTGTTGTTGTTACATATCCCCTCCATGATTTGAGCTAGTTGGAAGAAGAGGAATATGCAGTTGTTGAGATTAAAGTATAGTTGAGTTGAGGTTGAGATAAGATGACTGTTACTTTTTTTTGTTGAAAGCTTCGATCATCGTAGGTATGTGTTGGATAAGGATGTTTTCGTTGATCCATTTGTTGTGGTCGTCGCTGATAGTGTCGAACTTGACCAGATATTCGGTTGTGGAACCGGTACCGCGACCAGAGATTCTTTTCTTGAGAATGGCCACGACGTCTAGGATGTGGGTATTGGTAGGATCACCAATGTAAGGCTTCATGTCATCCACATGAACGGTACGGTCCGTTGTTCTTTTATTCTGAAGTCGAACAACATAGTTCAAATCAGTAAGCTTCTTAACAACACTGAACGGTCCACCCCATGCTTGAGTAAGTTTACGATCGTTCTCCTCGCCGGATTTGTGCGTGTTGAGCCTGGATCTTCTGATTAGGACCAAGTCGTTAATCTTATATGTGTTGAAGTTCTTAACAACTTTGTCGTGATTCTTGGCCTGTCGGATCTGACCATCAAGAGCATTGGTCTTGGCCTCGAGTCTGTAAATGTCTTGACATTCCTTGTAATTAGATAAACCAAATGTACCTGCATTCCATGGTAGTTTGATTTCGTAACCGAGCAATAATTGATTAGGTGTGAATTGAGTTGTAGCGTTGACGTTGTTGTTGATACACATTTCGACGAAACTAATGTCTTCCGCCCATGAGCGCTTCCTGTCTGTCCACTTTCTGATATGTTCCAAAATCGATCTGTTGAACCTTTCAGTCTGCCCATCTGCTTGTGCACGACCTGGTTGTGTCATGCATAGTTGAGATCCCATTTCTTTCATAGCAGTAGTCCACAAATCTGAAGTGAATTTCGGATCGCGATCGCAAACAATTGTTGACGGTGCACCATATTTCGCTACAATGTTTCTAACGAACCAATGACCAAGCTGCTGAGCTGTAACGTCCTTGGTACAAGGGAATAATCTGACAGATTTAGTGAATCTGTCAACAACCACAAATAGGTTGTCTTCACCGGTTTCAGCCGGCGGTAGAGCTAACAGGTCCATAGATATATCTTTGAACGGCCTGTCTGGAAGTGGTAGTGACGCGAGGAAACCTTCTTTGATCTTCTTGATAGATGACCTCTGACACAAAGGACACTTCTTGATATAGTTGGTGATGGTTGCTGTCATCTGAGGCCACACGTATGATTTTGACAACTTGGCAGCCATCCTAGCGTAGGCCACATGTCCACTATACAACGATGAGTGTGCTTCCGCTATGATAGATTCGATTGAGGAGCTGTCCAGAACCACCAACCTGAGGTTTTCGCCATCGATCCAGTAGTGTAGATCGTTGACAACTGTTGCATCCACCCTTCTTTTGAACGTATCGAACCAATCCCTGGTGGATCTGGGAAGGTCTTCAGATGTATATGAGCTTTTGATATCCTTGATAAGATTAGAGTCCCAAGGGGATTCGAACTCTGGCGCTCTGGATAGATAATCTGCGACCACGTTCGTAGAACCAGGAATATAAACAATCTGGAAATTAAACCTAGATAGGATCTCACTCCATCTATTAAGCCTAGGATTATCCAGATCAGACTGAGAATCGTAAATTAGATTCTTGTGGTCCGTGTGCAGTACGAACGGTCGGTCTTTGAGCATATAACCATATCTAGTGACGGCATGAATGACCGCCAGTAACTCCCTGTCTCTGGCACTGTAGTTTCTTTGTGCTGAGTCAAACTTTCTAGAATCGAATATGACTGGACGTAAGTTGTCGTTGTCGTCGTGCTGAGCAATCATCAAACCAGAACCAACATCCGAGGCATCCGTATACACATGGAACGTCTTCTTATAGTTGGGTGACATCAAGCATCTAGAGGAGCAAAGTTCAGCTTTGATGTCGTTGAAGTCTGCAACCTCCTGATCAGTGAGATTGAGCTTCTTGTTTTTAGAAGATATCGTGTTTGTGAGTCGCGCAAGTTGTTCACCTTTACGATCTAAATATCTCCTGTAATGATTGACAGCACCAATGAATGATCTCATTTCTTTAACAGTGGTGGGAACAGTTCTGTTTAGAATACCTTGTACAGTGTTGTACAAAGGCTTTATACCCTTGTCGGATAACATATGACCAGCGTAGGAAACAGATGTCTTGAACAAGTGACATTTAGATTTAGCAATGTAGACGTCGTTTTTATCGAGTAGGTCGAGTACTGCTTTGACGTGTTGTTCATGTTCGGCAACTGACTTAGAGAAGATGAGAATGTCATCAACATAAACTCTGACGAATCCTTTTCTCACGAGAGGATCGAGTATGTGCTGCAGCCATCTGTTGAAGTAAGCAGGGCTGTTCTTTAAGCCGAAACAAGGTCTAGTGAACATATAGAGTTTTCCATTAGCCGAGAATGCTGTGTACCTTCTAGACGCCTTATTAAGAAGCATTTGATAAAAGCCGCTCTTGGCGTCGATGACGGAGAAAACCTTGGCTCCGCTTATAGATTCAATGATGTCATCGAGTCTTTCCATAGGATACACATAATCGAGAGTGAGTGAATTAAGATGTTTGAAATCAATAACCATCCTCTCTTTAGACGTGCCTTTGTTGGCGAAAAATGGCGGTGAACAGAATTCAGTATTAGGTGGAGCTTCTTCCACCACGCCTATATCCAAGAGCTTGGCAACCTCCGCCGAAATCTTAGCTTCGAGTTCAGGTGATCTTCTCCCGTGTTTTTATGTTAAAAGATTTCGCATTCTCTTTGAGGATGATATCCATATTGAACTTCTTCCTGTCCGGAGAGTGGTTGTCTGGCAGTTTGTCCACGATGATTCTCTTATAAAGTTCGAGAATAGCGACTGCCATACGTTCGAGCTCTGGATCTGATGATGAGAAGAAAGGTTCGTCGTCTTCGTACACTTCATCATCAGGTACACTACGATCCTCCGTAAGATCCACGTTGTCGTGCGTGTGATCGTCCACCGGAACACTATCATTTGTGTTATCGACATCCGGGACGGAATCGTGTGTAACCTCGACCTCGGGCGTCGTAACCTGAGGTGGGTCTTCGGAGACTACTGTATCAAGTGACTCCGGCGGATCTTTATCATTGTTGACGATTTCTGAGGCTGTATTAAGATCAGGTTTTACAGCTGCGTCGACCTTCGCTGGTGGAGTAGGCGCAGACGCTACCGCCACCACAGACCTCGGATTAACTTTCGTCAAATCGTGCTTGGTAAAGTTCCTAAGTACCAGTGTTCTAGGTGCTCCTTTAGAGACAGAAATGACCGGTAACTTGGCAAAAGCTAGCTTCTTCTTTTGCCCATCTAGCCAAACTGGAATTGCTAGATGCGGCACCTCATCAAAGAGGTGTGCTATGGGACCCATTAAACCGAAGAGGTTATTTCCGATAATGATCCCATGGTTGTTCTTCACCACGAACATTTTGGAGTTGATCGTGATGGGATAGTTAATATTATCAATGGTACCAGGCATGGTCACCTTAACATTGGTGTAGGAGTTGGCGTAGAAACCCTGCACCTGCGCGATAGGCTTAAGATACTCTCGGCATGGAGATTCGGATAAGCCTAATAGTGGTAGTAGAGACGGATCGATAAGTGAGGCTTGGGAGCCCAAATCGATCATGGCTTTTTCCTCGCGACCACCGATGACTACCTTCATGTAGTGGCCAGAGGACTTCCAGACAAGTCCATTAACTTGTACTGGGTTTTTCTCCCTTCTTGGGATATTGTTGTCTATTCCTGAAGCTAGACTGTTTATCTGAGGAGGAGGATTCGTGCTTCCTATCGCCTTCTGCTTTCTTATCGGTTTCCGGCTTCTTTTCCTCGACTTTTCTTTCTTCACGAAAAAAGGTGGAACTTCTCTTCTTATGAGTGGGCTTGGTGTCCTGCCTTTGCTTATCGACTTCGAATTGGCTTGAGTGAGCCTCGGCTCGACCCTTGAGGTAGGCTTCCCAAAGACCAAGGTGTCTGGTAGCTAGTTTGACACCATCGACGGAAAACGACTGGAGAGTAGCATCGCCAACGTAGTTAGCGTCTTTGAACGCGTTGATAATGAACAGCTTACCAGGGATGGTAATAGCTGCAGCCAGAGCTTCCAGAAGCTTAATATCGGGAACATCGGTTCTGTGATACTCTGTAATTAGTTCCATGAGTTCCATGTAGTTTCCAAAATCGTTGTTGAGTTTAAAAGACCTAATTTGGCTGTCCAGATATGCTAACATGATTGTCCTGTTATGGAACTTATCAACCATCCAGTTCAAGAATGAATCCCATGATTGAGTGCATTTCTTGCGTTGAGCGTCGTCTAGCAAACTGAAGCTGGTTTGAATCTGACTGATATGTTGGACGATGTTTTGTATTACCGCTCTAACTCTTTCAGAGGGTTGATTGCCATCCAGAGAAGCAACGAACGTTAAGTAGGATTTGAATGTCGCCGTTGATTTCTTGTTGATATCGTTGAAACACTTTCGGAAGGCTTTGATTTCAGGTTCTGTGACCTTGGCCACTGCAGTGGCTACCTTTTGTTCTTGTAGAGCCGACAAAGATAATGCTTCGTTCGCTCTTTGATTCGAAGACGATTGAACTAACGAATCATCATCTTGTTGATGAAATTCTACAGGAACTGAAGATCGTGATGAGGTATTCATTGGTCCCTCTACGGTTTTCTCAGCTTGTTTAATACGATGTTTCAACTCGTTAATTAGCATGTTTTGTGTCTCGATGTGTTGATTTCTATGCTCCAACTCTTTTACTGCTGTTGCTGTTGTCTTTCTTGCATCTTCCAGATCAGTATTCAGATTGTTGACCAAGGTCTCGACAAATGTAAGTAGATCTCTTACTGCGCTCGCTGTGTAGAAATCCCTCTTGAGTGGTGAGCCCTCCATAACCATATTATGACACTCAGTATACGAAAGCCCCTTAGCAACAGTCGGAGTTGACTTTTCCACTGTGGTATTTGCTTGTTCGTCTGTCATTTGATATAAATAAGTATTATAGCTAAATAGAAATATAATAATAAAGATAATTGTGTGTAGATATGTATATATATATTATAGATGTCTAATTACCTCCCCGGGGAGTTTGAGGTATTAGATATAAAAAAAAGAACTAAAAAAGTTTAATAAATAATAGGTTGATCAGACCTATTGTTATTAAAAGATATAACTCAAACTAAACTCTGAATAGAGAACCTTAATCAAATTAAATAATATACTTAGTTAGTTTCTCTATTTGTAGTAAATTATTAATCTTTATTTTTAATTACCTTAATCAAATTAAATAATATACTTAGTTAGTTTCTCTATTTGTAGTAAATTATTAATCTGATTAAGATTCTTTCGGTTTTTTCCTTTTAAGGTGTTTTTTTCGTAAAATTGATATTTTTATAAATTATTGTAAAATTGCGTTGTTGTTACATTAGAATATTTGGAAAATCAAATACCCGCATTCGGGTAAGTTTTATTTTTACATTTTGGGCTCCACCGGGAATCGAACCCAGACCACTACCACCCAAAGGTAGTATTGTACCATTCAACTATGGAGCCATTTTTGAATTTTTTTATTTTTGATACAATTTTATATTTTGAAATCAAATTGGTAATTTAGATATTTAATATTTATTTAAATTTATACTATATTCAAGTCTCAAATTAAACTTACATTTCTTTATAATAAATAATAAAGACATCTAATAAAGTAATCATTTTATTGAAAAATCTCAACACTTTTCAGAAGTATCCAAACTCTTTTAATTTTTCATGCCTTCTTGAAATCTGAGTTTTTGTTGCTTTATCTTTCAGCAGCATCAGTGTGCAAAAATAATAATATCAATTGTACAACAACAATAACCTGTCAATTCATTATTTAGTGTTGAATAGAGAAAAACAAGAAGGCTACGAGAATAACTTAAGCCCTACCATTCATCGTCGACGATAATAATAACAACAACAACGACAACAGCTTCACCATAGATTAGAAATGAAAGACTTTTTAGGAGAAGGTAGTCAGGCTGGTCAAACCTTGCTTAGACTTGTCTCTCGTGGAAATGCTATCATCGCAGAGATGCTGCGTCTCAGCGCACACATTCCACCAACTTTCAAACTCGAGGACAGAAACGATCGTATGAAATACTCGGATATCCTTATGGACTTCCGTTATCTCTCGAACCCAGATTACTTTGAAGCCAAGATCGAAGACAACAGAGTAAGTTATGACTTACTCCAGACGGCTCAATATCCAACCTACTCACGCCAACCATCGTTTTATAGGAATTAGTTGATTTGGAAGCAGAGTTCAGAGAGAATCATCTTGAAATTTTGGTGCGTTTCTATCACCTCTTTGAAAGTATCTACAAATATATTAAGGATCTAGACCATTACTTAGTCGATGTCGAGAAAGGATTCTATATTCATTTGACCATAGAAGTGAGTACCCCGCCAATGAATCCAACTGTGAAATTGATATACATTTACTAATAACAATATATATATATTGTTTATAGGCAATTCTAATGAATGGTGATGGTAAACAATTGGTTTCCGAAGCAATCTATTTGTATGGTGTCATGTTGATTCTTATGGACAACTTGATTGAGGGTCCCGTAAGAGAGAGAATGTTGATTTCTTATATGAGAAACAAAGGTCCAGTCGATTTACCATTTATCGAAGATGTTTGCAAGCTGTGCAAGTCTACTGGTTACCTACCAGGTGCACCCAAGCGTCCAGCCAATTACCCAGAGGAATACTTTGCTCGTATCCCCATCTCACAGAATGTTCTGTCAATGGTTGTTGGTCGTTTGACATCCGATGACATTTACAATGGTGCACAATCATTCCCACATCCAGACCACCGTAGTGTTGCATTATCCACTCAAGCCACCATGCTCTACATTATCCTATACTTTATCCCCGATATTCTACACAATAAGATGGCAAGTATCACAAACCTATCGACTATAACATCAATCTAACTTGATCATATAGGCAACAATGAGAGAAATTGTAGACAAGTATTTCCCAGATAACTGGGTCATTGCATTCTTCCTTGGTTTCACAATCGATTTGTCCGTTGCATGGGAACCATACAAAGCTGCTAAAACAGCTCTTGCCAACACTACAATTCTTCAAAACATCACCTATCAACAACAGAAATACTGGAAAGATGTCAATGTATTGAATAAACAAGTGGAAGCATTGTTGGTAGAAGGTTTGCTCACAGAAGAATATATCATGGACAATTCCTCAAAGATCATTGGAACACTCAGATCATGTAATGCTACAATTCGTTGGATTATGCTACGTAAGATTTAAACCGAATCAATATGCAATTGCTCGTTATTGATCATCTTTACTTCATTTATAGATACAAATGCATCAACAAAGAAATTTAGAGATTTAGTTAGCACAGGTTCACAAGATGATGTATTACAGCTGCTGTTGAACACCGCACAATTGGAGTTTGTTTTCAAGAACATTTTCCAATCACTTTTGGATACAAAGGAAACTAGATGGGAAGAGAATAAAAAGCTGGCTACCGACTCTATGAATGAGTTGGCCGAGTATTTCAGTGGTGAGAAGGCACTTACTCGTGTCAAGAAGGACGAAAATCTTCAAAAGTGGTTCGCAGATATCTCTGTAAAGATCAATGCACTCGACTACGTAGACAATACTTCAACTGGTCGTAGAATTCAACAGTTGAGTCAGGCTCTTGAGGAGGTCGAGCAATTTCAACAGATTGACTCTTCGATTCAGGTCAAGCAGTTCCTTATCGAAACAAGACAGTTCCTTACAAAGATGATCAAGGTTGTCAATATCAAAGAAGAATGTGCTTGTAAATCTTGCTGTGTGTGCTGATATTTCATACGCATGGGACATCATCAACAACTACGTCGAGCAAATGCAACGTGGAATCAAATCAGACCCAACTTGTGTCTTGAAGCTCCGTGCAACTTTCTTAAAAATTGGTTTCCATTCTTGATCTCCCATTGGTCAGAATTGCACAATGCGGCATCACCAGATCTCATCTCTGTGTCAGAGTACTACTCTGGTGAGCTTGTCGGATATGTAAGAAAGGTATTGGAAATCGTTCCAAAGTCCTATGTTTGTTATTTTGAAGCAAATTATCGACATGCAAACCAATTCTATCCAGGAATTGCCAACCAAGATTGAAAAGGAGCGTCTTCGTGATTTTGCCCAATTGGATCAGCGTTACGAGTTGGCCATGGCCACCAACGCAGTTTCAGTATTCACTGAAGGTATTCTTGCCATGGAGACCACCTTGGTAGGTGTCATCCAAGTCGATCCAAAACAACTTTTGGAAGATGGTATCCGTAAGGAATTAGTACTTCAAATCTCTTTGGCAATGGACAGAACTCTACAATTTAGAAATGAAAAGAAAGGAGTTGACGAGTTACAAACCACGTCTTAGAGAACTTGCCAATATTCTCGATGGTTTTAGACGTTCTTTCCAATACATCCAAGACTATGTCAATATTCAAGGTCTTAGAATCTGGCAAGAGGAGTTCTCTCGTATCGTCAACTACTACGTTGAGCAAGAATGCAATCAGTTCCTCAAAAAGAAAGTCTACGATTGGCAATCTTCCTACCAATCGGTTGCCATCCCAATTCCAAAGTTCCAACCTATGGATGCTTCGGTCAACATGATTGGTCGTTTGGCACGTGAACTTCTCCAACAAACATCTTGCAGAACCACACTTTCCTCAATCAAATTGGATGGTTCGAACCAAGCACTGGTAAAGAATTGGTTGGTATCAATACATGGTCATTACTTCAACAAAGTGTTGGTATTTTCGGTTTTAACCGGTCTCGATAAATTATATTGCTTCATGATGGTCAAAGAATTACAAGTATTCGTTGGTCAAATTCGTCAACTTGTCGAAAAGAGTCTTAAATCATTTATTTCTGAATTTGAAGATTCGCTCCGACCAACTTCATCCATTCCAGATAATCTCCAACGTTATCAAACCGCTTTGGACAAAACAAAGGGATTATCTCCAATTTTTATTGGTATGTATCTATTTATATATAGTTAATGATTTCTTTTACTAATAGATTAAATATTTAGATGTCCTAACAAAGATTGGTCAAATTCAACTAATAAGAAGACAAATCTCCAATCAATTGAATTTCCATTGTAAAATAGATAGTAATATGTTGTTCTGTGCATTGGATGCAATGAATAATTCTTTAATTAATGATATTCAAGCCCATTTCCAAAGGTAATATATATAATTATACTTTTTAAATATTCTATTGGATAAATTCTAATCAATATTGATATGATTCACAAATTAAAGACCTGATGTAGCACCATATCCAGGAGAAGATAATACATTATTATTCGATTTAGCAGAATATTTGGATACAGCCGGTATCAACGATCCATACACAAAGATCTATATTACTACTTTACCACTTGACGCATTCCCATGCCTTTTTATTCCTATTTGTGCTATCACAAGTCACTAAATTCCAATGGAACAGTAAAGCTTTGTGTAATGCAATCAAAGAAACCAAAGAACAGCTATGATTGGACTCCATTCATTGTTGGTACAATCACCATTTTGAAAACAATTCCACTCACTTCACACCCAAAAGTTCCTTTCTTTCCTAGGACAATATATTAGATGTCAAATTAATGTTGCACTTGCCAAGTATGTACAAAAACAAATCAAAAACAAGTGTCATTCTCTTACTAACTATTAATATTACTTTTATCAGTCCAAAAGATAATAAGGATGATGATTACCCAGAGGAAGTTATTGGACTCTTGAGATTCTTGGAAGATTTCTGTAAATACAGTCACACTGAGAGAAAGATGGTCTATGGATTTGTACCAGCCTACATTTTCGACTACTACAATCAATAATCAATCTCATTTCATCCAACATTTAGTCAACATAACTTAAATAACTACTCATTTCAATCTTTTGTCAAATACGAATAATCCGAACATCCAATAAACTAAACTAATGATATCATAATCGATTACAATTGTATTTCAATGTTTTACTAATACTTCCTCAAAACTATTTATTTGATGAGTTGATTACTTTATGACTATATTATATTGCTTCGTTATTAGCCTTGTATGATTTGTGGTTGCTCAACTTCTTTGTAGAAGATAAATGTTGTAAATAAACCTGTTTTCATTTTAATAAGGTTAATACCATGTTTTCAAGAGGTTGATGTACAAGCCAACTTACTGATTAGTTCCATTTGTGCTGGTTCAAATTTTATTCTTGTTGGCATATACACCTAGTTGTTTGAGTTTGACTTCATAATTTTTTTTTGTTGTCTTCGTAGAATCACCTAGGTTCGACGCTTCAATGAAAAGTAATCCATGTTGTTTACATAAGCTACGATAGAAGAGAATCAGTAAAAACAAACAGACGATACAACTGATAATGATTGATTTACATACTTTATAAAAGGTTGGGAAATGTATTAGATTATCGGTTACATTGGATCCGTCTTTCATTGTAAGTTGGTATCGACTTCCAAAGAAATGTGAAGATATCAGAATCAAAGTCGATGCTGAAAAGAGATGATTTTATACAGGCAGACCAGAGGTTACTTTCTGGTGACTTGTACCATATCGCAGAGGAGTCTGGAAATGATACCAAAGAAATAGCCTCCATTCTTTAAACGTGAACTAACGTTGTGTAAAAATTATTTGCATTATTCAAATCAGAGAATGCTTTTTGCATTCCATCGAAACAAGATACTATATCAAACTGTACATCAGCTGCAAGCTCTTTTGTCAACCAATCTCTATAATCCAGATGGCATTAACTAGTTAGTATTTCTATGCAACACTGCTTCTGTGACTCCACAATACAAGCTTCACAAACCTCAAGCAAGTCTATATTCAAAAACTGTGCAG